>MU157843.1:76870-96099 GCA_015657495.1 Crepidotus variabilis | reverse complement strand
CTCAACTGCAAGCCACTCTATCAGTTTAGTTAAATATACATGGCCCTACACACCGAAAGACATAACAAAAAACAATGATTTCAGATATCTATTATCTTTATCACATCAGGCTGCATCTATAACTCACTTATACAACACTAAATGGCTGTCAGTCACTGTAAAACATGTCAAAATTATGTTCAAGAGAAAATCAGAGCCATAAATCTCTTTTTGACTGCATGATCCTCGAAAACATTTCAAGGCTTGGCCAGAAAAAGCTAAATATCAAACCAGATGCTCCGGCATGTAATGTTAAGATTGGGGGGCTGAGGTTCTATATACATATTAATTATTAGGCTTAATTCTGCCTCACAGATCGTTGTGGTGATCAAATAAAGATTACACGCTCTGGGTGTACTCTAATAGCGACGCGACGCGCTTTGGCGAAGGCCACGTGATATATTTTTCCACACTTTTGACGGCCATGAGTACAACATATCAGACAGCCCTCCTTTCACTGTTGCAGATACAGTATAAGCTCATCGTGACCGACAGCGAGCTCACGATATTGAGTTAATTGAGTATTTATGGCATTGCTTTTGGATTATTGGAGTCTACTTGATTTAATTCCAGGTAAAATATGGAAGATCATGATGTCGGCTATCGTGTACCAAAGCCAGACTATTATTGAGTCAGCTTCTCTACGATACGGCGACTCGCCTTTCCCCAATCATCGTCACAAGTACTCTCCACCAATGCACCTGAGGCGATCATTGGTTTCCACAGCCCTTCCTTCAGATCATCTTCCTTCATTCCAAGCTCCGACTTCTCGAAATTTGGATTTATTCCCGTGGCGACAATAACAAGCTTGGATGATCTCAAAAAATCACACATTTTGTTAATAGCTGAGATTGTCTCTGAGCGATACGAGCTGTTTGTGATGTCGAAAAGATACATGATGACTCTCGGGGTCACACATTTTTTGCGACTAGAACATATAGCTGGATGAGTTTAGAGAAGTAAATAGAAAAATTGGAAGTATACAGTGTGGCGCACCAATCCTCGATTATTTGTAAGACATGATCGTCAGACAAGAGTCTCTGGTTAAACCCAGGTGTATCTACGAAGACAAGGCCGGGGCTTCCTAACTGAGTTTTTGCCCGGATGACTGTGATTCCATTGGTTGTGGTTTTTAGACCATTTCCAACATCCACCTGATTATACTGCGAACACTCGCGAATCAACTGTTCTTGCATTTTTTAAAAAAAGGAACCGGATCTATTGTGAACAAGATGGACTTACAGAACTTTTACCCGCACCGCTATCTCCTAAAACGCTGGTAAATTTTGTAAGGAGATAACCAGGCAGAAAACTCGAAAACACACAGTATGACTTGGTCATGAGTGGTGATGTCTTCGAGTTGTATCTCACCAGAGTTTGGTCTAGATCTGGCAGTGAAGATCTTTTTCATGGTTTGGTGAGTGCTCCTTGTAAATAGGTTGAAGACAAAATGGGTTTTCGGCGTTCTTCTCTGTTATTCTGGAACTTGCTGGAAGGAGACATGGCAGGTTCCACGAATCAGAGATTTCAATTCCTTTGTATATTTGATATCATAAAGGTAGAAATATTACATTTGCAATTCTGTATTTAGATACTGGAAAAAACTTCACAATGAAGCAATTGTAATTTGTATTGCTACCTACTCTCTGCAGATCGCGACCTGTAAGGAGCCCACCGTGACACTATCTCTTCGATTGAATGCCGAGGAAGAGAACTGCCCGATACACTGTATAAGCAGTATTAATAATGCTACAAGTTAGGCTATTTGACTAGCGACTACTTACCTCGCAGACTCTAAAATGTCAACAACACAATTGGCGAATTCTCTGTCCCAATTCCAGGCGGTAAAATATTTCGCTGGATTTCTCAATAAGTCGAGAAACTCCGTTCTCAAAAGAATATCTTTGTGCGTAACCACCAATTCTCGAATCAATGCAGCGCACGCATCTGGATAGAGCTCTCCGGAAAGCCTTTCACTGTCATCTCTGTTGTGTTCAATACCTGTCCGTAGTCGGGCCATGAGGGAAGCGATACCTGCTTCCCTAACGGAGAAAGCGGGGTAAATAAGCTGGGCAACCATACAGGCCATTTCACGCCGGTGACGGTCGAGGTCTAACTAGATGAACTTGAGTTTGGCGAGAAAGATCTTAGGTAGCAGCTTACCAAAGCAAAGCTCATCAACCTTGTGGAACTTGTGGGCAGAATAGTTTCTGTTGACTTCATGTCCAGAAGTTGCGAAATTGTGTATCCATAGACCCGGAGTTGTTCTTCGTACGGCCTCCATATATGTGTCTGAATGTGATCAATCAGCATTGGGGCTGGCTATTAACAATTTTGAATTTACTCACATCAAAAGCAACAATCCAAGCCATATTATCTTGGAGGGCATATAGTTTCATCATTAGGTCTTGAGACATGCTAGCTTTTGATGCATGGTGAAGAAAATAATCAATAGATTCAACGTTCAAACTCAGAGATCTTGATGTCCCTACAAAAAATCCTGAATTTTCGACTCGCATGATAGAAGATGTGACTGACCATAGAGCTTCCAGGAATTCATTCTATCCATACCATCAAAAATTCCGGTAGCGATGGCTTCGTATGCATTCACGGACATGTCGCCAGATCGGGAAGGATCAATGAGATAGTCAAAGAATGAGGCGTGCAGCATTGTGATCGCGCTGGTAGGAATCCCAGGCAGTGTAAGGATGGAGACGAGAGGATCTAACAGAGCGAAAACCTTCCCAGCTCTCAGGCCTAGTAGTCGCTCCAAAAATTTGGGAGATGACTCCAGATTTGAACTGGAGAAATCCGGCTTGCCTGCAGCGTAGATAATGGCAAGAATCTGCCGAACTATTACCCAGTTCGCATCTTCGACGGTCAAGAGAATAAAGCCATAGAGGGTATCGAGGGGTAGATAAGGTTTATCCTTGTCAGGCACCATCGAAAGCCCGAGTATCACTTCAAGCCGTTCGACTGGATGACCCTGTCTGTGACCGATGTAATTCATGACTGTGTTGGCGAAGATAAATTGAGAGGACTTGGAAATGAGAATATCGATCTCCTCTCGGGAGGGCCATACGCCGTAGCCCTTCAGCGCCGAGTGCTCGAGGCAAATTGCGTTAAAGCGATCACGGTAGTATTCTTCGAGGTCCTTTCGAATATCTTGGTCTTGGTCGAGATTGATGCGGTGGACGTGAACATTCCTAAATTCACGGTTGATAGCTGTGCGGATGTGCGTTTCAGGCCGGCTGGCGATGAGAAATCGAACGGGGATGGGAAGGCTGGGAATGACTTTTGCGATTGTCTTGAGAAGGTGCTCTTGCATTTCAATCGTGTTACATTCATCGAGGCCATCGACGACAACAAGACATGGAACATAGGTACTACCAGAGTTGTGGTCAGAATGTTTAGTGGAGAGTAATGGTAGATTTGTATTACTAACCTACGCCCCATAATCCTTTTGAATAATCTTCGGAAAGAAAAGCGTACCGAATAAGCCTTGAGCAAGGGTTCCAAGAATAGTTCTTTCAACACTCCGTCCGGTTGCTGATCAAACAGCGATTGGTTTTCCAGGATAACCTTCTCGACAACAGGACGAGTCTCTGGAAGGACACGGACCATCTGGTCAACAAGGTTGGGCACCCAACAACGTCCGTCGCTCCGCTTCCCATCTTCGGAGGTCCTAAAGAAGAAGTGGCACCCAATCACGAGCACCAGACCTTCGTCCTTTAATTCTTCTGCGGTAGTTTGAGCTATAGCGGTCTTTCCGGAGCCTGCTGAGCCCGTCAGCCACATCACAGATGACGCTCTGCCCTTTGTTTTGGCCCAGCCTTTAGCCTCGACAAGAAGCTTCACCCGAGTCTGCGGACGGCATCGCGGAGGATCGGGTCGCTCGCTAGAGTTCAAGAAAGCACCGAAGGCGCAATATTTTGCGAGCTTCGCTAAGGCTTATAGATACTGTCAGAGGAGAGAAGGTAGAAGCCTTTCGGAGCGTACCAGGAGAAGAAATTGCGGAACTAGAGTTTCTCTCGTTTATGGACAGTCCAGAGTTGTAGATATTAGTCGTTTGCGTAGCCGTAATGCTGCTATGAGTGATCCTGGTGTCATGAGCATTCTCAAAAAGGGCACTTCTCTGGGCCATGAGCGTAGGAGAGAAGGAGAAGGAAAGGATAGCAAGTGGTACTCAAACGGGAGTTCTGATGGTATGCAAGATATACAACAGCAAACGCCTGTCAAATACTTTGCACATGCTGAAACCGTGCATTGTTTCACGCCACACGAGAGTCTTACGTCTGACGTGTTAGGGTGAAGAACGAAGAAATCATTATGAATATGTCACTCAACGTAAACGATACAATATCTGCAAGGGTACTCTGTCGACCCAAATAAAATCAGTTGAACTACTCGAATGGCGAAAGCGAAAAGACTAACATATTCACGTATGTGTACCAACATATGATTCGAAGAAATACTCTTACCATCCAGAGGTCAGTCACACGAGACTCTTTCTCTGGGTGGCACACTTCTGTCACGCTGCAGTAAAAGTCTTTATGCAGGACGACTAAATATATGGACAAGTCTCACATTCATTATGATTTCCAGCCATGAGAAAGTGTCTGAAGGCCTTCTGCAGTGTGGCAAAGCGCAGATTAATATCCAGCAACCTATTGCATACAAACGAGGGACGAGAATAGATATGAACATGATTACGGATGTTCAACCGACACATGCAGAAGCACATTGGTCAACGTACTTGTTTCACGCGTCTGGGAGTAGCAGCAATTTGCCCCTTGCACATCAGTTCTACATGCGCAATCTATTCTTCCTTATAACTGTGAGAAGGATATACATCAGTCTTGCTACGACGGAGTAAAGTAACCAGCAATTACCAACCTCGCTGCGGGAGAACCTTGTTTATGTTCATGGACGTTGAGTGTGCTGCCCATCTTGATTCTTTGAAACGGTTCGCAGGTTGTCAGACCTGGAACTACCCAGAAACTGCGATGGTGGATTAGATACCTTGGAAAATCGATGCCCTTCGATACGACCCATCCATAACAAGCTCCCGACTTGTGCCAGTTGTCCGAAAGCTCTACAGGCCCACTGCAGAGGTCAAGTGATGTGCACAAGGGACAGCAACACGCCAAATACGACAATGAGGAAGTGGTGACACTCAGCCTTGAACGAGCGGATAAGGGGATAGTGGACGGAACGGGTTAAACGGGTGGACGAGTGTGAACTTGAAAAACTCGGCAGGGTGCAACCTGTGCTCTTGGAAAGCTCGAGATGAATGGGATGAATGTGAACGGGTGTATAAGGGTAAATTCGAAAAGTTTGAGAGGAACTAGATTGCGTGTATCCTTCGAGAGCCAGAGTTCAAGGGGCTTTTAAGCTCTGAGTACCAGTGGCCAGCGAGGCTTGGGTGGGTGGGCAAGTCTAAGCCTACTCGAATAAGACGGGATCTTGAGAGGTGGTGGTTGCTGTTGAATGGATCGATGGAGCTATTGGTTCACAAATAGACAGATATACCGGATAACCTTGATTTGATGAACTCAAAGCGAGCGCTGAGCGCTGAGTGTGTGAATGAACAAAGTAGAGATTTCAAGTCGGGAGCGCATTGTGTGTATCACAGTGTATGGTATAGGCTTTTCGAAGTCGGGTTCGAGCATTTGAGGGTCGAAGTCCGAATGCATCCAAGTTCCCAGTTTTGAGTTCTGACTACGGTACTTGAATGCTCGCCGTTCGCTGTTTGCGGTTCTTCGCTCGGTGTTTCAACTTCCAAAGCCTTGGAACTGAAATAGCCACTCTGAAGGGCTGAAGATTCAAGGTGGGGGTGTGGGTAGAGATGACCATCCAACATCCACGTCTTCGCTGTCGATCAACATCTCCGCTTCCTCAGGCTCTTCCCATCATTATCGCCGTCACCACGCGCTTTGCCTTCACTTTCTCCCCATTATCCAGCATTGATTGCGCGTCCACGCGATATTTGAAAGCGGCGGCGGCGTTTGGTCAATACCACCGACGATGTATGTTTTGGATGAATAGATGATGTTGAGGGCGTTTGAGGGAGAGTTTGGAAGGTCGGAGAGTCGTCAGAGGTAGAAGTAACAGAGGTATGGGACTGACATGACAGTGCTGTACGATGTGCGTTGTACGTGGACACCGCGCGTCCGTATGTCGGGATTCATATGTATGGGATTCGTACATGAGATTTGAAGGAATTTGAGGTTGAGGATCAGCGAGACATTGACGCCACGTCGAGGTACGTGCTGGAGTGGCGGAATGGGGAGAGGGACGAAAGGGTTTGTATGGGACCAGCATGCGTAGAGGTCCCTGTGTCAGCGATGAATTGAGATCCAGTTTGAGAGAGCGTTCTGATATAATGCTATCGCATAGATTCTCTGCATCGAGACGAGCTTCGACTCTAGTCCAAGAAGGACGAGTTCTGACCGAGCTCAAATCCTTGAATGCAGTTTTTGAGCTTCGAAAGCCAGTGACTTTTAGGACGAGGACCAGAGAGGATGCATAGGTTTTGCAATTGGTCGGAGGACGAAGCGCGTCGTGGCTGGGGCCTCACTGAGCCACAGGAGAACTGAATGAATATGTCGCCAGCAATCTTCACGTGGCGGATGCCATTGCATCGATGAGTGCGAGTGCGAGCGAGGCTTGCAAGGCTTGAGCGGAGGTTGTTGAATGGAGCGACTGGATTGATCGACGTTGGTGGATCGGTGGTATTGAGGAGAGTGTCAAGTGATGAGGAAGTCGACGGTCATCCACTATCCAGCGTCCAAGGTCCACAATTTTGAGCCATTCGGTTTTTGTCCCCAATCCCTCGTTGTCCTCAGCAGCCAATTCACACCTTCTATTTGTTTGCTTTCTCCACGACCAGCTGATATAACGACGACGATGTTGCGTCTAACATCGTAAGCCAAGGCTTAGACACTTTCGTCACGAAATAACCATCGGGTCAAGAGCCTGGCTACAAGCCGTATGTCATGGTTTTAGCAATGAGATTTGACGGACCTGCTCGATGAACCTTGACTCGAGATATATATATTATACGCGCGCTTATTGCAAAACGATGAATGTAGAACACTGACAGGAGCAGCGACGCAAGTTGACAAATTTACAAGGTGTGCGAAAAAAGTGATGGCGGCATTCTTCGGCCTTTGGGTTGTTTTCGAGCACTGTTACAACTGCATTTATCACTTTCTGCCAACTCAGAAGATTTAATCATCCCAGTAAAATCCACTGTGCTCAACGTCTCGCGGCTCTGGTTATCGTGAAGTGGATGGTATAAGGCATGTTGCACAGCCACTGGCGCTTAATGCATGGCGCCAATCTATTTTTTTTTTTTAAATTCCGCTTGTAAGTATGGTTTAGAATTTCGCAGGCAATTGGGTGTTACAAATAGATCCTATCTCATTTATTACAGTTCAACAGATTTTAACCTCATATGTAGTAGATATATGTATTTCAGCTAGTAAGTTCCTCTGCAGTACGTTCTGAGGCGGTAGAGGGCGCTGTCTCAAGAAAAACTGTAACACTGCCATAACGACTTGACTAGACAACTCACAGGGATTGTTCACCCCCTGTTGTTTCTAGCCTCAGGTTCATAAGGCATCTCGACCGGCACTTGCCCATAAATCAAGTCTAGTCCAATGAGCACTCCAATTTCATCATCCGAACGAACGACCCTACCCCAATCTTCAGGTCGCAGAGTAGCCCAAGTACCACTCCCGTTCGCGCGTTTCATCCCGAATTTGAGAATGATTGAAATGTATGGGTCGATTGTTTCTGGAAAGGCCTTTTTGGCTGCTTCGACAGCAATCTGGAAGGCATCGTGAATGTAAGTGCTACTTCAAAGTTCATAATAGTAGCAGAAATCGAGGGACCCACGTTGTAAGAACTGGGAAACGGAATTATCGCGTACTGGTAAGAGGTTGAACCCTTTTTGCAAAGCGTCAAGAATAATCGGCCTTGTGATAAATAACATATTGTTAGCGATTACACAAATCAAGAAGGGGTGGATGGCGATTTGCGAAGCGTGGACTAACGGTTGTTCTCCATCTCGGAGTCGATCGATGGTGTTTGGGTTGAGCTTGTGACGGAGGTGTATCGTGTCTTATATAGATGTGCTCAATCAAAAGAAACAAAGCAGGGCAAATTAGGCAGTGTCTTCGTATATTTGGTTTTGATTACTGTACAGTCGATCTCAAAGCGATAGGCGCCTCGTAGTTTTCTATGGCTACACTCAGCGAAGAAGTTAGAATTGATGGGATGTTGCGGAAGACCTCTGGAAGGACATCGACATGCAGAGTACCTGATCGTGAAAGAATTACTCACTCGTTTCCCACATCAACAGGATTAAGATATGCGGCTTCTCGTAGATGAGTAGGAAAATTGAAGGGGCCTCTCGTCATGAAAACGGCGGTAAGCTGCCAAATGGCAGTGGATTCAACCTCAACCCTATCTTGCAAATCAATAGGGAAGATGTATCCTATGCAAAATCTACAAAACGAATTACGATAACAAAATACCGTCCAATCCAGTACACTACGTACAATTACAAAAAAAATTATCCTACTACATACATCACTTAATCTCGACCTGACTCTTGTTCCTTTGAACTTCGCGTAGCACTACCAGAACTACCAGAATTACAGTTATACACAGCCGAAACCCTCATATCAACTTTCGTGGTCGGAAACGCCAACAAAGCGCCATAAGCATCAGGAGTGATCACAACCCAAATGGGTTTAGCAGTCGAATAATCTATACCGTGTTGGCATTCTAGCACAATATCGGTTGCTTGAGCTGGAGGGAGATGTTGCGCGAACGCGTATAGCGCCTCGGATTGACACTCCTGTGTAAGGGTTAGAACAAGGCAAGTTACATGAGGTAGTGGCAGTGAGGCAGCAATGGATGACTCACTTCGTATGTTGAAGGCGCGCTAATCACAGCTTTAGGTTGATTTTTGGTTCTGGGTCCCTCGTTGAATACCAGATATAGCAGGACTTCCCGATCTTTAGCTGAACGAGGACGAGAACGTCGTGATGTTGCAGGTGGTGGTGGTGGCGGCTTTGCCTGATCGAGTCGAGTAAGCTTGACAGTAACCATAAATTGAAATAAAACAGAAGACCTACAACGAGCGATGCTGCAGCGTTCACCTTGTTACCAGCCTGAAGTTCGTAAGGCATCTCGAACAACGCTTGTCCAACGAACACTCCAATTTCATCGTCTGGACGAACGACTCTATCCCAATCTTGAGGTCGCAGAGTAGCCCAAGTACCACTCCCATTCGCTCGTTTCATGCCGAATTTGAGAGTGATCGTATTTGTGTTGGAACGGAAAAGGCCAAGCGCTCCAAAAGTACCTGTGATTCCTGGAAAGACCTGTTTTGCTTCTTCGATAGCAGCCTAGAAAGGGGTTGTGGATGTAAGTGCTGCCCCGAAGTTCATGTATACTCCGTAGAGTGGTAGAAATTGAAGACTTACAGTGTACGACTCGGGAAATGGAATTATCGTATGTTGATAGGAGGTTGAACCTTCTTTGCAAAGCGTCAAAAGTAACCGGCCTTTACGATAAATGACATATCATTAGCGATTATATAAGTCAAAAAAGGAGTGGATGAGTCCATTCGCGAAGCGCGGACTCACCTTTGCTGTTCTCCATGGTAGTCGAGCGATAGTCTTCAAGGTGTGCCGAGTTCCTGATGTCTTATATATCCACAATGTTCTCAATTCGAAGAGAAGAAGCAGGGCAAACTAGGCAGTGTTCTTTGTATATTTGGTCTTGATTATCTGTTGGTTGACTGAGTTACCGTCGACCGTCGAGAACCATGACATGCACATTCAGACTCACCTGCATCGCTTTGTTTTGCATACATACTGGTGGAGTTTCGATTATTTAATTCGAACAGCCATCAATTCACTCCCCAACGAAGGGCCCTGGAGTCGGCCACATCGGACAAGTGCCGGTGTTCGTTATAGATGCAAAAGTTGAGATGTACTGGCAACTGGGCCCTAGGCCTTGTTTGTGGCATAAACTTTCAATGTAGGATATGCCAAGCACAATAGAATACAGACCATTATATTTTGCTCTCGCACTGCTGGACCGATCCATGCCACATCGCCACCATAATAATCGATCAAGCGGACACAGCAGCTACTCGGAAGCAGGTCCTTCGACCAAACTTATAGCACTAGAGCATAGTGAGAGTTGTTTGGAATACCAGACGCCATGCTGGAGTGCATAGCACATCTGAGTTGGCAGAAAAGTGAAAGAGAGGCAGTAACAGCTCTTCAAACATAAAGCTCGAAAATACGGTCGTGGTCTCAAGCAAGCTGGCGCCGAATTCTGCCATCATTTGGCCACCGACCTAACGCGTGACCTGACATACTTTCACTTGGATCTCAACTTGACATTGATGATTGGATTGTTGGCGGTGTCAGCGCTGAAACCCTTTCACCGAGAGAAAGGCTATGCGTATTGCAATGAGTCAAGTACATAGTCCGTCAACCTTCGACGGTGACTGCCAGATTGTCAAAAATATGTGAAAAGCCAAACATTCAACACTGTACTGCCTACTTTGCTTCTTTGTCCATCGATATAAGGGCACCTCAGCTCAAACCGAAGGCCAAGCCCCAGCCCTTAAGATGGAGAATAACACAAGTGAGTCCGCTTCAGCCGCCAATTAGAATCTTCTGTTTTTGTTTACAATGTTACTGTAGACCGACTGCTCTTTACTCTTTGCAAGGAAGGGTCAACTTCCTACCGCTATGCGACGGTTCCGATACCTGAATCTTACGCGGTGATTTATCTAACTCTACTCGACTATTTACATGGTTTATCCTTACAATTTACTCTGCAACCTTCCTAGGCCGCCGTCAAGGAGGCGAAGCGGGTATTTCCCGATATCTCTACCAGTGGTAGCTTTTTTCAATCAAAGTCAAACACCATTACTCTCAAGCTTGGCACGAAACGAGCGAATGGGACTGGAACTTGGAGTTCCATTCAGTCCCACAATTGGGGCACTGTTGTAGGTCCCAACGATGAAATTGGTGTATTTGCGGGGCAAGAATCAAAATCGTTTGATATGCCATATGAACCTCAGGTTAGTTTTGATTTCTTCCTTCCGTGGTTACTATCAAGGTTAACCAGCTCAAAAATTCAGCCGAAAGTATTACCAGGTGGTAATACGACCCCACCGCCGTATCTTGATGATGGGGGTGATAAAGTACTGTTGTACATGACCTATAATGATAAGACCGTCAAGGGAAATACACAACCATCAGCCGTGATTGTCGCTCCCTTGACATTTGAAGTCAGTCACGTCATGATCACTTACTCTTCCAGTCTAAATTGATTTTACTTAGGATTGTCAAGCCGAAGCACTTCGAGCCTTTTATGAGTATCTCAATCAACATGAAGCAACCGATATTCTGTTGGAATGCGAAAATAATTACTCGGAATGGGCTATTGTTTCTCCTGGTGCATATAGTACCTTGTTGGCCGGCTCACTTGGGGAGGCCATGGTTCGGGTTTCAGTCTCACGTAACCCAGCTGTCTATACATCAGGTAGAGACTAGCGTGAAAACGTCTGTACTTTACCTTTGTTAATTTCTTGTCGGTCACGTCGTCCTGAGATCTTCATGGGCATTCGAGGAAGCTTTCTCTTCTACGTGGTAGTCTGTCGAGTATTACGTCTTTTCATAGCAAGTTTGCTATTTAGGGATATTTCTCCGGCCCTCACGATTTCTGTCAGCACCGATAAATTCCTTGTTGACTAAACTTCCACCAATCTGAAGCGATTCCTAAACATTGTTGGATTTGCTTTCCTCAGTCATGTACTCTATGCAAAAACCCACTGTTAGGAACACCACTACACCCACCCCCTGCCACCACCACCACCACCACCACCTGCCCCAGAGGTCGGAGTGCCGCCCCAACAACGCTGTGGTTCCAGTCGACGGCCTGCCCAACAATGCTGTTGTTCCTGTTGCGGGGCCGCCTAGTAAATCAATTGTGCCCATATAAATCCACTGTCTTTTCTGAGATGGGATGAGGAACGAAGTCGATCTGTTGAATGCGAATAAACAAGTTAAGTTACAGAGATGCAAGAGGAGGAATGAACTTGTAGGACCTACGTTGTTCAGTAAACTATCGTGCGCTTGTGCATCTTGATCGATATTCTCCACGATCGTACGAGACCTAGGACGAGGTTGAAGGTAGCCAGGACAACACCTCTTCCTCTGTCGATTACTCCTTTTCCAACACTCCTGTTAACCCCCAACGTGCCCAACGCTCCCGACGCTCCAGATATCCGTTCTGCGCTTGCTTCTTGCGTCTTGAACTTGGTCACCCAGCAGCGACCGCCAGCTCTAAAACCAGCACCAATGTAAACTCGCGGAGTCGCGGTGCAGAGTTGTATAGTTTCCTTCTAGACCTCAATCGAGAAGGACCTTGGATCTTGGGTTTTTAACGTCTTGATTCGCCAGATGGAGGAGGGTGGGTGGAGGGGATGCGGGGGTAGTGGGGATGATGAGGAAACAAGGGGTCCAGGTAGAGGATACGAGACGATTGCAATCGTTGTGCGTTGCGTTGGGGCATGTAGAGGCGTGGAGGCGGGGAACATTTGGCCGTTTTACTCTGAGAATTCGCGATCAACTGAGAAGAGTTTGGATTTTGTGGGTTTTCTTTCTTTCGTATATTCAAAGGTTGGCCATTCGCTATTCATCATTCGAGGGTTGGGCCATTTGTCCATTCGCCATTTGAAGTTGATTGGTTGAGTGTTTGAGTCTTCGCCTACGTTCGTGGTTGACTGTTTATCCGTGCGGTCAGAGATAGAACAAATTGTCCAAGGAATGAGTAACGAGTCCTGAGTCCTGAGTAGTCGTGTGCGGTGGTGGAGTCGTAATGGAGGATGAGACGCTGTGAGGCCCGGGATATGAGGATGACCGTCCAACAACCGACACTCAACGTCCCAAAATCCACATCTTCAAAAAGTTTGTTGGTGGGTAGCCATTCCGTTCCGCCCTTCCTCGTAGTAGGCAAGTCGTCGTCATCACGCCCTCGCCGAGGCAGAATTCCAAACATCAGTAACGTAGTGGTCCTGTAGGTCTGTTCGCGGATCGACGCGACGCGACTGAAAAAGGCCTATAAAGCGCCCTGCAGTGACGGGATTGCGGGATACGGGACGGGCACCTGCCAGTATCGTTGGACGGGCAGATCTAAAGGCAGAGTGGGGGAATCGTTAGATGTTACTGTAGCGACTGTATGCGTGTTGGATGCTGGACGTTGAGCGCTGAATGCCGAACGTTGTGTAAGTGCGAAGGTGCGGTGTTGGAATCGTCGGCCGCTATGCCTGCTTTGGAGTACAGAGCAGGGCCATAGATTCGCAGAGAGGCGGTACATGCCGTGGTACAGTTCACCAAGTGTCAGAGACAGATGCAGAACCGTTTCGAGGATTGCAGTCAACTCTGAAAGTTGGGATCCCGTAGCTGAGGGTTCGGTCCGAGACTTTGAGTAGCTCCGAATGACCATTGCTTGCTCTGACAGCAGCGGTAAGTGAAGCTCTGGACTTCGTATGTGGCACTTGAACGTTGAAATGTAGTGTAACTGATGTCTTGAAAGAGAAACAAGGAAAGTGTAGGCGGAATATTTCGAGGGGTGTATGATGCGGCAAGTGGGCCACAGCCAAACAAGCTTGACCTACTAGGCCCTACATTCGCTCCCATTGCAAATGCCACCCGCACGCTGGCTAATGCGACTGCTTATCATTCTGTAATGGTGTACACTCCTTGGTTTAGTTGATTCAAAGTTCAGACTTCCATCCACTGCTTTACAACGCCATCTACTGGTCGTCTTACTAATTACTGCCATTCTTTGTATTCATCAGTTTGTGAACCAGGTTCTGGTTATGACCTTTGGAGAAGAAAAATCCTTCTCTGATAGTATGTAATCAACTCTATTACTCGTATTGACACTCTTGTCTTATGAAGGTTGAAAAGAAACACCACCTTCAAGCGAGCTTATCTACGGATACACAGCTTCCTTTCAGCTATTTGGTCTAAGCTATCCGGTGGTATCGATCTCTGAATAATGCTCCATGTCATCATTGTCGCCGAGTCTCGACGACGAATTCATGTTAACTTGGGTTTTACACGTGTACCACCGACTCCAGATTTAGACTTGATCTTTGCCGCGCCTTCTCATCATCGAGCTGTCTGTCTTTTGCACTGTGAGGCCATTCAATCGTCTTCCTAATCCGTAGAAGTCTCTAAAATATGGGATAGCATATCAGAGTTGATGATTCATCGAAACGCCGGGTTCCGTGCCTTCCTTTAACCTATTTATCGACAGACTGAGGCGGATAATGTGTTTGACCATACGCATCGTGGTTCTTCCTGTCACTGGCACAAGAGATAATAAAGACTGTTTTTGGGAGTGATGGAAACTCGGGCCTATGTAGCGCTGGGACATAGGTATGCACCTCATTTTTGATCTTCGCATCATGGATATACAAGATGACCTGCTTGAAGTCACAATGGGCTTCAACTCAGGCTATATTAAACCCAATAACGATGAATTGGTGGCCCAGAGAGTCCAATCCAGGTTGTTGGGAGCAATACAAAATTGTGCTTATTTAGCGCTGGTACATGAGTATGCACCCTCGTTTTCTGGATCTCCGTGCCATTCTTGCCGCAACACGGCTTTTTGATAGTTACAATGCGCTTGAAGACAGGCCTTAAACGCCATAACGGGTCGTGCCAGGGAGCTGATGGCTAAAGGCCGCTATTCCAGCGATTGCTGACCTGATTAAGCGCTGGGGTACTGCTGTGTAAGTACCTCTTCCATTCCCCGTATCTCGCTCCGGCCTCTACGTATGTTTGACACTTACGATACCTGTTCTATTAAACATACCCATAGATCTACCCGATACGGCTTTGCAATTCGTGAGTTATTACCAACACCCCCGGGTGTTGTTGTAAAACCAACAACATCTTATTTGCTCACTTTCCTGCTACTTGTAGCTGCCACTTAGCCTTCTACTCAAGTGACGAAATTTCCCTTACTTTTTTTTGTTTTTGTTTCTCTTATCTCTCGCCGTCTGGAGTTTCTCTCGGTTCACAGCCATAGGATGTCGAGCACGATGGAAGCGATGAGTCAAGAAGGCGTAACCCCGAATTGGAGTTTTCCGGGACCTTCCCAAGAAATTCCAGGCACTTTTCTTCAGGAAGAAGAACTACAAGACAAATGGGGCGCGACCGTCTACCATCTAACCTACAAGGAGAAAGAGAGGTGCGAAGTCTGGAAAGATGAAGTTCAAAACCTGCTGGTCTTCGTGAGTGCCACATAAATGGTTCTCAAATGTGATTCCTGATTTGAAGATGTCCAGTCCGGTCTCTTCTCTGCAGTCGTGACTGCATTCATCATCGAGTCATACCAGTCGCTCCAGGATGACCCTTCCGAGATCCTGCTTTCATCGATCGCTGCAAACCTTCAATTCATGGCGAACACCACCGCTGGCGTGCCCGCTACTTTGCCAAATAACACACACGTTCCGTTTTCACCCACTTCTCCCAATAAAATTGTCAACATACTTTGGTTTCTGAGTTTGGTACTCAGCCTCTCTTCGGCGCTCATTGGCCTCGTGGCGCTACAGTGGCTACGAGAGCACCTTCGACCATCAACGTGGAACGTACCTCTAAAGACACTCCCTGCGCTCATCAAGATGCAAGCCGATTCGTTGGACGCCTTCAAAGTTCCTCAGATATTCACGGCACTCCCCCTGCTCATAATCATTGCGCTGATCTTCTTTGTTGTGGGAATGATCGAATTTCTCTGGAATATTAATCGCGTTGTTGCTATTCCAATCATAGCTACAATCCTACTTGTTCTAGCTTTCATTCTCGTGACGACACTTTTACCGAGCTATCCACGATTCAGGCGTCGCCACTTTAACGACCCGAAGTCGTCACCCCCACTCCCTTGCCCTTATCGATCCCCTCAGTCATGGGTATGCCTTCAAGTTGTCACTGTGGCTTCGTCCCTCTTTTCCCGCCTAGCAAATCAGGCAGATACCGATCAAGGTCATAGTAAACAAAATGCACACCTAAACTGGATTGACTGGGCCATTTCTTATCTCGATAAACGGAGTTTCAGTCATATACGTTCTAGAAAAGCTGATTATTCTCTGCTCGAATCGGTTCGAGTTTCTGAACCGACTTTCCCCCCTATCTACGATACCATGCGAGCGTTAGTAGCTGTGAAGGAAGATTTTTCTCTCATGGCCGACAAAACGTTCGACGCATCCCTGCCGATTGTTGGCCATGCATTCAATGAACTTCTAGATTTGTCTGGCTGGTCTCCAGAGTTCGGCGACGAACTTTGTTTCTACGTTAATGAGGTCTTTAACGACCCCTTCCTTCCCATGGCTCTTCCCCTCGACATAATATCCTCGGCACCTCCGGAAATCAAATTTCACCACGCAAAACTACTCTTCTACCTCTCAGGGATAACGAACCTGAACAATCTAGCGATGACGCTGAGCGAGTCAGTCACTCAGTCAATATTCGACATTGTGCTCTTCACATGCAAGAATCTGCAGAAGACCATTGACCCTTCGATTCTTTGTGGTTCGCCGGTTGCTATACTCTGGTATAGAGCGAGCGAATATACATTAGACTCATTGGATGAGCATGGGGGTTTGTGGCCTCATCAAATCACATAGAGTCTCGCTGACAGCATCTATTTAATAGACAAGAAATATGTCGAGAAACTCGTCGAAATCGTGAAGCAGGTGTTCGAGTTTGCGGATCAAACTCCACCTGACTTGTCAGTATCCTCAAACACGCTTGGTACTTCTCCATACATCAAGACTGTCCTTCATTCTATCGCCAATATCATAGTGGATTGCTCAACTGACCCCACTCCGTTATCCTTCACTGCCTACGATGGGATTCTGACCACTCTTATCACCCGTCTCAGCAAAGTGCCTACGCATGGTCGACCCAACGCATACTTGTTCCTCCTCTCTTCAATCTACGTGCACTACCTAGCCCTCCAAGTGTCACCTCGTTTCAATCGTAACCCTTCCTATCAACGATCACCAGCATTCGAGGATTTGGCCAAAATCTTAACTATCTATCACGGAAAACTCGCTTCAAATTCTGAGTTGCACCATTTTCAGGAGTTGATATTTCCCCAGTCATTGGAATCAGATTTTTTATGGGCGTATCTTGGAGACGGAGATTTAGGGCCTGGGCACAGAAACACGGTAGCTCAGCAGCTTACAAGGACCATGGTCAATTATCAACATCGACAAGGCAGAAGTAAACGATCTGAGTCTAGGCAACTAGGTATAGAAAAGAAGTGGCAGCCACAGCGATCCCGCAATTACGCTCCCAGGTGGCCAGGTGGCGGTAGCATGAGAGCTGTGAGTATTTACATGTCGGGCTTCTTATTAAATCTTGACCGTTGACGCTGTGGACCCGGGCCCAGGTCAGTGTTGACAATGATAGGCCTTCGACTCCACATCGGTCAGAAATGGAAAGCCGCCGCTACTTTGCCAACCTGGCCGAATTCGAGCAAAGGACAGGAGGCAGCTGGTCAAGGGAGTACATGCGTGGTCGTAACATGAGAGCTGTAAGTACTTATCGAGCATCTTTATCACCTTCAATTGTTAATGTCATGGACCTACAGGCCAGTCTTGACAATGATAGGCGGCCTTCAACCCCATATGAATCAGAAGAAAAAAAGCGCTACTTGGCTAACCTGGCCAAATTCGAGGAAAGGATAGGACGCCCGGAAAGTCCTATTCCTTTCATTCCACCTCCCTTGGACGAGGGAGAGAGCTACGGGGCCAATGGCGGACGTAGATTTAACCGGCCTAGGCCCTCTTACTGACGCACGGTAATGCAAGTCCTCCAATTTTTGAGGTGCTTAAACTCAGCATGCACATATGATTGCGTGTGTACACTGGTTTTGTCCATTAGTGTGGCGAATACATGTCTAGACTTATTTTGTAGGGTTACGTAGAGTTGAAGACCATTGCTATTGCATGATAGTACGAGTTCTCCCTTCAATTTAAGACGCAATAGATTGAGTGATCCAAAGTTTAGATATTTCTCAATACTTTTTGAAGGATACGAAATTAGTGGTAGTTAGCTTCGTATGTGTATGTTCATGTACTACAATTACCAGTTTAAGAATTAAGAATGATCCCGAACGCAAGGCTCTTAAGCAGAGCCGTCTTTGGATTACGACGGCGGTTTGACATTGATGGGACCACCCAAGTCATGTTTAAACTATCTTTCCATCTCTAAAGTCCACCTCTTCGTTGGTAGCCAGTCCTTTCCGCATCCCCGTTTCCCTGCTTCCTCGTTGTAATTTTTCGTCATCATCACTCCTTCGCTCCCACTCCCACTAACCACTAACCACTACCGCTACCAGCACCTGACACGCCGGCGACGCCGTGAAGAGATGTATTGCAATAGGTTCAAAGTGAGGTGGACCATGTCGTCGTTTTCGTATTCATCCCACGTATACTAGTCATCCCCGTAATCGCAGTCGCAGACGCAGCACCCAACATCTTTTCAAGTTTGATATCCTGGAAGCTTCAAGAGCAAACTCGGGAAACCCTCTTTGATACGTGTATGTCACAGTGTATGCGAAATGGGTATATGTATTTTGATGCCATCGATCCTCGTAATTGGCCCGGGTATGAGATGTACGATCTAGGTTGAGGACGAGGTTGAGGATGAGGATGAGGACGAGGACGAGGTTGAAGTTAAGGGTACGGTAACCAAGATAAAACTCCTCCCCACGCACTCGCTCCTATCATTCCTATCATTCCTAATGGCCATTCTACACTCGTCTTGCCTCTTAACTCCGTCGCCCGGTAAGTTGTACCAACAGCAGTCGCCCAGTACCAACAACAACCAGTCAAACAGTCACCCAGCAGCAGCGGCAGCGACCACCGGCAACAGCGATCACCAGCTCCAGCCTCCGATTTCTTTATTATAAAAACCAGCTCGAGCTCCGAGGTTGCATCGAGGAGTCGGTGTGTAAGGGCATAGCTTGCTTTGAGTCAAGATCCAGGTCTAGATGGAAGATGGAGGATGGAGGATGGAAGGTGGAAGGTGGAAGGTGGAAGGTGGAAGGTGGAAGGTGGAAGGTGGAAG
>MU157843.1:5772-67510 GCA_015657495.1 Crepidotus variabilis | reverse complement strand
GCCAACAGCAGCCTCGTTACCGGCCTTGAGTACAGCAAAGCAAACAGGTGGTTGCTCCATCACAGGGATGGGACTTGAGGGTTTGCTAGGTGGTACATAGTGAGCGTCACGATGCCAACCCTGGTTGATGTGGAGCAAGGCGGCCTTCTTGGCGTTATCAGGGTGGGGTGCTTCATTATCGCTGCCAGTGTCAGGCTTGGGCTTTTGGGATTTGCTGCGAGTACGAGACTTCTTCGTTGCTTGTTCTTTGGTGGGTTTCCATTGGGGGACCTGCGAAAGATGTTTAAGTCCACTTTAGAGTTGTGAAGCAGATATTCTCACCTCCTCCAGTCGGTTTTTTGCCCGCTTTGAAAGCTTCAAAACGTCAGAGCTCAATGATAGAAGAGATACAGAACAATACTTACTGTTGGCTTTGTGGCCTCCTTCTCCGAGCTACTGGATTCAGAATCCGAACTGGAGGAGTCAGAGTTAGTGGAGTCAGAGTTTGTGGAGTCAGAGCTAGAAGAGTCAGATTCGGAGCTGGTTCCAGATGAGCTTGCTTTTTTCTTTCTGTTTTGCTTCTTGTTATCATCCTCTGATAGAAAATTCATTAGGCATGGCACTAATATGGATGGCGATGGTACTCACTTGTGTTCTTCTGCAACACTTCAGATTTACTCTCCGCGTTAGCACCAAGATGTTGACTCTGCCCCCATGACGGCCTCTGAAGACATCAGATGGAGTTAGAAAGCACCAATCAATAAGGCAATAAACATACTTCGGCAGAGAGGGTGTCCTTAAGCTTTGACTTGCTCAGTAAAGTAAGGTCGTGTTCCTTTGATTGCTCTACCATGTTATCGTTGTCCTCTTCTTCCGTTAACTTGTCATCTTCGGTTGGAAAGTCTTCAAGAACTTTGACGTTTTTCTTTGGAGGTTGAAACGGTGCTTGTGACTTCTCAGCCAAGTCCTCCATTGAAATATCAGAGTCTTCGGCTGGAATAGCTGAGGGAATACGTCGAGTACCTACAAAATACAAAGAACTTAATAGGAGACATATACAACAATAGTTTTAACGTACCATCGGGTTTCTTTGGCTTCTTGTTCTTATGCTCCGAAGGGCCTTCAGCAGCTTCTGAGTTGGCACGTTTGCGCGAAGGTTTCGAGGTGTCTAAAGTATGAGTAATTAGCTTTTAGGGTGTCTACAATTTCCCAAGAAAAAAGAGCATACCTTTGGTGGTTGGGATGGGAGCAACTTTATTTGCTTTTTGACGTGAACCTGACATACCGTAAATATTGGCGAATGGACTTCATACAAAATCTTGACAACTCACTTTGTCGTCGCTCTTCAGGAGGTGGAGCAACCGAAGGGCTGCGCTGGCGCGTCTTTGAAGACTTCGGCTTTGACCCAGACTTGGATTTGGCCTTTTGCTCCGTCTCGCTTTCATCAGCCTTCTTGGATTTCTTCTTTCCCATGGTGGGGTTAGAGAAAATAGGTAAAACGAGAGAGAAAAACTAAAGTAAGTGGTAAGCGAAAGTGTGATGAATGGCGAAAGAAAAGGGGGAGAGCAAAATAAACACGTCTTGATATATTGAGTTGTTTGGCTCTCAGGGATGGTACCTTGACCGCACAACACAAACCGAATAACTTACACCTATTTTTCTCTTGCTTCGAACATACTTTACTCCATTCTATAATGCCCAGCACTGTAATCTGTGGTTGTGGTGCAGGTTTTACTCGTGTCAGCATATTTTCGCACATCCGACAGAGTCCAAATCCACAATGCCATAAACACGCTGCCAAATCACAAGAGAAGTTAGCTTCGAACAAGAAAACACGGAAGGAAAAACGTCAAAACTCACCCAGCAGCCACTCTACACCACCACCAGCGCTTTACACCGAAGAACACATTGATGTGGATCCAACTGGTGATCTTTTTGGCAATTATGCATCGTATTTACCTCAAGAAACCGAGAATCTGGAAATGGGTGTGTCAGAAAGTCAAATCAATGTTACCAACGAAGACAATGAGGACGAAGATGCTTATGAGTTAGAAGTAGCTGGAGAAGGCGGTTTGGAACCACCTCGGCCAGTACCTGAAATCCAGGAGCCACTGCCCGTACCCACCCCTCAAGAACAAACAAGTGGAGCACAAGCGAGCGCGGCTATGCGGCTTCGCGGAGGTGCTGAAGAAGGTCTTCGTAAGAAACCTTTCATTGTGCCATTCCCTCAAAAATATGGCGAGGCAGGGAAAGTTTACTCACAAAGTGATACCAATGGTAGCCACAATTATGGTAACCAGATTGGTGGGGATGGCGTATATGGCGCGTTTACCTCAAAGCTTGATTGGGAGGTCGGAAAGTGGGCTAAGCTACGAGGGCCTAGCTCTACGGCCTTCACAGAATTGATAGAGATTGAAGGAGTGTGTAAATTGAATCCCTTCCATTTTGTTTGAATGCTGACCATCTCCTCCAGATTGCCGAACTACTTGGACTTTCATTCAGAAACACAAATGAACTTAACAAAATAATAGACTCACTTCCAGCGCAACGCCCACGGTTCCAACGCGATGAAATCCTTATCGGTGGAGAGGTCTGCGAGGTCTACTTTCGCGACATCATTGCTTGCATCAAGGCACTCTATGGTGATACAGAGTTTGCTCCATACCTGGCATTTGCACCTGAAAGACACTACACGGATGAGACAATGGAAGTTAGGCTATTTCATGATATGAAAACAGGGAAATGGTGGTGGTCAACCCAGGTGAGTTGATCAACTTACGAAAACTTCATCGATGCCAACGAAGTCACGCGGTGTTTCACAGAAAGATGTCGAAGCACACAAACCAGGTGCCACAATTGTCCCAATCATTATCTCCACCGACAAAACACAACTCACCTTATTCCGCAACAAAAGCGCATACCCAATCTATATAACAATTGGTACGATCCCAAAAGAAATTCGCCGAAAACCCTCCAAACGCGCCTACATCCTCCTTGGTTATCTTCCCACCAGCCGTCTTGAAGGTGTCACCAATCAAGCTGCCCGTCGACGCCAATTATGCAACCTCTATCATGCATGCATGAAACGCGTGCTTCGACCTCTGGAACAAGCCGGCCTCGATGGTGTCTTCATGGCTTCTGGTGATGGATGTACCCGACGGGTCCATCCAATACTCGCATGCTTCGCTGGAGATTACCCGGAGCAAGTCCTTGCCACCTGCACCTACACTGGTCAGTGTCCCTCGTGCCCAACTCCTCACAACAACTTTGGAGCATATCCCCCACCAGATGACCCCGGAATTCGTGATCTCGAAGCCATTCTTGAAGCTTTGGACTCATTTGAAGACGATCCAGGCGGGTTTCTCCAGACATGTGAAGCAGCGGGTATTAAACCTGTTGTTGAACCATTCTGGAGCAAGTTGCCCTATGCCAACATTTACCGGTCCATCACCCCCGATATCCTCCACCAGCTGTACCAAGGCATTGTCAAACATGTCGTTGGTTGGATTACCGAAGCTGGTGGTGCTGCTGAGATTGACGCACGATGTCGTCGAATGCCGCCAAACCACAACATCCGCCATTTTGCCAAAGGGATAACTTCCCTCTCTCGTGTCACCGGTCAAGAGCACGACCAGATGTGCCGGATACTACTGGGTGTTGTCGTTGACCTGCCCCTTCCAGGCGGCTTGTCTAATGTTCGACTTGTTCAGTGTGTTCGCGCGTTGTTAGACTTCCTGTACTTGGCTCAACTACCCATTCACACAACCGAAACCCTTGCCATTCTCGAAGATGCTCTCCAACGATTCCATGACAACAAGAACATATTTGTTGACCTTGGCATCCGGGAAAACTTCAATCTCCCGAAGCTCCATTTTGCTCTTCATTATGTCGACCTCATTCGGCTATTTGGAACTACAGACAATGTCAACACTGAATACACTGAGCGACTCCACATTGATTTCGCTAAGGACGCATACGAGGCTACAAGCCACAAGGATGAATTCTCTCAGATGACACTATGGCTTGAACGAAAGGAGAAGGTACTCCACCATGCCCAGTTTGTAGTATGGCGGCAGAAAGGCTCACCAATGCCTCAAGCTCAAGAATGGACACCTCCCGGCCTCGAGTTTGATCGTGTTCAACATCTTACAAAGCACCCAACTCTCCGATCTGTTCATATCGATAGTCTCATCACTGATTATGGTGCAACTCACTTTCGGAATGCTCTCGCCCGCTACACAGTCCTCACAAACAACCCCAACATCTCCCGCGCTAATCTTGAACGTGCACTCTGGGGTGTTCGCATCCCCTTTGTTCGTGTTCCAGTCTGGCATCGCCTCAAATTCCTACGAACGGACCCAGCCACTGGTGTTTCATCTACGTCCGACGCTATTCACGTACGGCCAGCTCGCCGTGACGCTCGTGGTAATGACATAGCGGCTCGATTTGACACAGCTTGGATCAACGATGGAGATGGTGGAGACGTTGGAGTAGAGGGATACATGGTTGGGCGGGTTCGGGTGATATTCACTATTCCAGAACAGTATCGTGCAATTCTGTTCAATAACGCTATTGAAATTCCTGATCATCTCGCCTATATTCAATGGTTCTCGGCCCTCAAAGACGATCCCGATCCACACCACTCCCTCTACAGCCTAACCCCACTGCAAGAAGCTGATGGTACTCATGTTGCCAGCATTATTGCAGTTGATGACATACGAAGGAGTGTACATCTTTTCCCTCGTTTCGGCCGTGTAGCCCCTCAGGAATGGAGTAGTAGTAATGTGCTTGACCTTTGTTCTAACTTCTTAGTTAATTCTTTTACCGATCGTCATTTTTACCGTATCTCATGGATCTATTAGCTTACTTACAACACTATGTCTTAACAAAGTTTATTAGATTGAAAGTACACAAAAAAGGCTGATTACAGACTCTCACAAAGTGCAAACGGCAGTTTACTGCTAAATTTCTCCGAATTCGGGCGAGGACGCGGAGCCGTTCCTGAAAACTCGGAATCTGACAGACGTGAAGCGAAATAAGCTGCTGTCGCCGGAATCGACAGGTGAGCGTTTTCCTGATGTTGTAGAAATATAAATTCAAATTTGATGTCATATTGATTCTTTTTTCAACGAGTTAGGCTACTACCGACATCTCCTGCTGCAAAGACACAAGGGATACTCATTCGGGTGAGTTGAATGATTATTATAGCCAGCAATTGTAGTGTTGATAAACAACATCCTTTTGTATCTAGAAACAGTCTCATACATCGACAAATCACAGCGAAATCCATGATGAGCTCTTTGAGATGCGCTGCAGCAATAGTCGTAATATTATTTGACACTGGGCACCCGTTTAATCCGCGTTACTGCTTCCTTCTATTTTATGTAGGACAACCCAGCACCCTCACGTCTGTCTCTTCTCGCTAATTAACTCAAGGTATCTGGCCATTCCACGCTCCTTACTACTACTCCCAAGGTACCTTAAACTTATATCATACTTCAATTCAAGATCGTTTTGTTCGCCAATCCGCGAGTTACTAGCGCTTTTAGTTATTTAGGCTTGAAATACTGGTAATTTAAAGGGTTCCAAGTTCATTCCAATCCCGAGACAAAATACTAGCACTGGCAGCTTCGCAGAAATATCTCGAGAAATTGTCAGTGGACACATCGAGCAAATACACTGTGAGAATACTGAATTCCATGGATAATGTATTTATCCACAACGACTTCGTCGGGAGTAGAGATTTGTCGTTTCGTGATTACGGGGAAAACACTATTTACCGTTCTTTGGTACAGGCGTCAGGTGCTCAGTTAATATATATATATTTCCCGGAGTATTCCTACGGAGCTCCCTAATTCCGAGAGTTGGCATGGTAAAAGGCTCGAGAATCTTTGTGTACGAGTGTCAGAACGCGCTAGGAGTCAGACGCGTCTGTTAATTAATTGTCACGTGTTCGCGTTTGGCCTGCTGGCATACCACTGACCAGCGAGTGAAGACGGGTCAGGACTTTCATTCAAACTCCACTCAACGCTTCCAACTTTTAAATGTGCTTTACTCTCGCGAATCAAATCCACGCGCATTTAAAAACGCTTACAGCATATTGTTCGTTCAACTTTCGTGTTTAGAGATTGTACACTTCCGCCTCATTCTTCAAACCTCTCCTCGACACCTCACGCCTCATATATGATATCGAAACCCATGGCTGGAGAGAGTGTTAAACCATCATCAGTTTTGTATGGTATTAATCTTCGCGAACCTGGGGATTGATCGTCTCCGTTCTCTCTTGACACTCAATTGAATCCATCCTCGACGTTCAGGTGTTCTTGATAGGAATAAACGTCTCTCCGTCATCTCGTCGTGCGGTACGACATTGAAGACGACAGGCCCAAAGCAATATTATCTTTGAGGTCAGTCCATCATGGCAGCATACCATCTTTCTTCGTTCCTGATATTCTTCCTTTTCTCTCTTTTCAGCGTCCTCGAGTCCGAAACCTGATCGTATTGCTCTTCCATTATTTCTCGTCTTAATGCAGTACTCGCAACAACTTTCCAACAACATTCAGCCATCCGTCTTGCCTATGATTGATAAGACCTGAAACCGTGACGAAGCAGAAAAGAGGTCGATTAGAGGTCGAGGAAGAATGAGGGGCGAAAATATTGTTTGAGCCGAGGTTCGCATGCGGCTCCTGCGATCCGGACTCGAATTGGGAGGCTGGTGTTATACCCTCCCCTACTTACAGCTTGAGGATCAGGAAGTGGAAGACCAAGTTGGCAAGGAAAAAGAAGAGCTTGAAGGTTGAACGCTTGGGCAGTGCGCGATTCGTGCGCTCATTGTCAAGAATCAGGCGTTAATTATGTACGTTTTCTCTCTCGTACTACTTTTTCTTGCACTCATACAAAACGTTCGGTTCCACTAGTGGCTAGAGCTATACCTACGTGTACATTCAAACCACGTTCTGTCGAAGTAGTTATAACTTATGGTACGTTCAGCTGCCCTTCTTTTTACTTTTTCAAAAGCTGATTCGCTAGCTTTTGGGGTTGTTGTGTCTAGCTTTGAGGAGGACGGCCGTGGATGATGAAGAGAAGACTGTGGATTTGTGATTCCAACGCTGCGATATAGGACTGGACCAAAATAGTCGAGGAGAAACTCTTACGCCTCCTCGTGCTGTCAAACGCTATTCGTGGTCGCCAGTTGGTTTTCGGTGTTTATTTTCTATTTCGATTCCATTCGTGAAATGATAGAGCTAGCAATCTACAGCTGCAGTATTTCACAACCCTCTCTGCTGTAGTCGCTGCTCCAGTACTGCTGCAATCAGGAAACATTCGTTCTCTCCATCGCTCAAGCGCTCAAGGGCCAGAATCGTTCACTTCCTGCACTGTGACCATTGACCAAGTGTTCCACCCGATAGGGGAAGCAAGTAATTATCGACCAGTTCGGATCAAACTTATTATGATAGAGATAAGGATGAAGATGAAGATGTGGAAACATAAAAGAGGAAACACCATGAGCTTTTGAGGCCGAGTTTCTACAGTGTTATGGCCCAGGGACAGGAGACTGTAAAGACTATCCAAATAGGACCAAACGATGAAAGAGCGAGAGCCCAACTACGACCAAGACCAGAACTACACCTACGACTACCCATCTACCGTCCATACACCCCTCAACACACCCTCTCCACCTGGCACTTTCTAATCACCTCCGCTCTACCTACCTCCACTCGCTCCGTGCATGTCTGCCCATGCGTTTACGTCGACGCTTAGGCAGGTCTACCCTCCGATCTGGGCCGAATTTCAGTGAAAGGAAAGCCTACGATCCCTGTATGCAAGACGACTGAGGGTAGTAAATTCTGAGAACGATTAGTTATGTTTACTGTGGAGATCAGGGAGAGCGGGATAAAAAGAAGGAGGATGAGGCGAAAGAGGGGGAAGAAGAGGACCTAGGGAGTTCGACGCTCGACAATCGGAATTTAAAGTTTGGAAATTGGATGGTTGGTCTGTTGCACCTTGCCCCTAACCCAACGCTAAAGCCAGCGTCTGCATCAGGATTAGCATCGCAGGCGAGATCAAGATAAAATGAAGAAGAGGAAGGCGAGGGATCTTTCGAGGCCGATGACGAAAACTCGATGAGATCGACGCTCGGAGGAAAGAAGAGGGTGATAACAAGCAAAAGGGGCTCTCACCAAAACCAATTCTACAGACTAGATGAGTCGCACCACTTTCAAGATCTGAGGTGCGTTATCCAATGACATTGATAAGCGCTGATATATAGCGCTTAAGCACGGGGCAAAGGAGAGAAGCGCAACAGCAAGATGGCACATCAAAGTAACGTCGGCTGTTTTTTGGGCAACACATAGCTATGATAAGGTCAAGTGCGCTATGATAAGCATGCGAGTCTTTTTGGGGGGTTCTGTGTAAACGGAGGTTGACGGTACTATCATGACGACTTGGCGCTGAGGCTTATTTTATATTTGGAACACAAGCGCCAGTGTTGAGCAAATCCGCCTCGTCAAAGCAGCTACACCACCAGTAGCAACCGCTGGTACTGTGGCTGAAAACCAAGCATGACTCTAATAGAATATCTTTGCAAGTCATAAAGAGACTTTAAGACAAGTAAGAGCGCGCTCCAACAACTGAGTGGTTGATGGTAAGAAGCGAGAGTGGCCACTGCATTGATATATCTACATACGCTGTTCTGAAATAACTAGCGAGATGGCGAAAAATGACCGTCTCGTCATCTTGAAATGTATGAATTGCAGCACTTTGCTTGTTGGCTTCCTCGTCGATTAAAATTTTGTGAGGGAGGATAATAAGTTATAAAGGCTTGGACAACTTCCCATCGTAATTTCCAACTTTCAGAGACCGGCGCTCTATCTATCAGTTGCATCGCAGGTCGATTGTGTACGCTTTACTCTCTAAATCTTCTCTGCCAGTAAAACTAACCTTCAGGCTTTAGAATCAGAATTCAATAACCTACAATTTACAAAATGCACTTCAACGCACACCTCCTCACTGCCGTGCTCCTAGCCTCTTGTAAGTCCGACTCTTTATGAGAGAAATGAATATAAAGCAACTCACATATGGTTTATTTCTAATACAGTCCAGCTCGTGGCTTCTCGTCCTTTTTGGCGCAAAGATCAAGAGCTCCACTACCGTGACATGGCCCTCACCGTCGATGATATTTTAGTTGCTAGATTTAAGCAAGGAAAGGATCGAGATAGTTTACATCCACAACACCCTCCCCAGACTACTCTGCACGAACGCCCTGATGCAGAGCTACGTCAGGTGGCCGCACAAGTGCTGCATCACGCTGGGCCGAGGACTAATACTGTGAGGGAGGATGCTGCTAGGGGGAATGCTGCTAGGTGGGATACTGCTAGGGCGGATGCTGCTAGGGGGGATGCTGCTATGGTGCATCTTGACGTGGATAGATATGGAGGCCAGCGTACGACGCCAGCCGCCGGCAACTCGCCGGTTGGAAGCCCACCGCGCTCGCCACTTATTCCACCGCACTCGCCAGTTGGAAGCCCACCGCGCCCACCGAATCATGCTAAGCGAGAATTGATGGATGTCATTGAAAGCATTCTAGAGCGTAGAGGATGGCACAGTGATTTGGAGTAGTTTACACTTTAGTCTATCACTCTCGTTGTCGATTTCGCACTTGATATCAATTGCGAAAAAGTTGATATGCACATTCGCCGTTTCTTGTCTCCAGCTAAGAACTGAGAGCCCATTATGGTTCCTGTGTTTTGTAACCACAATAGATAAGTATTCCCAATTTCAAGATTAACAACCGTCACATTGATCGACCAGATAAATTGGAAAGAATCCAACAGATTCTACCCAATGTAATGTTCATGAACGATCCGAGTCGAGGTATTTTTAGATTTGTTTAAGAAGCAACAGATGAACACCAGAACAATGTATTTTGATGGCGTCGAATTAACCGAAATCAAACAAAAGCTGAGCTTCGAGCTTATCAAGTCAGCAGAGCAGTAGCTGCTGAACTCAAGTTGGAACTTCAAGGAAATCGGACAAACGGGAAAATATCCAAGAGAAAAGCTGAGAGCGAGAGTGGTTCTGGTTTTGCATCCTTCCAAGTTGATCTCAGTGAAGATGTATCTCGGCTTAAGCTATTGGCTGACTTATGGTCGAGTGACTGAAGCTGAGCAACGAGTTGAGTAAGAATGTTTGGCGAATGTTGTGACAACGAAGCGCATCAAGTCACACCGCCTTCTTCTCCACCATGACCACCAACAACGCTCACGACGACCAGCTCATTCAAGAAGATTTATACTGGACATGTTTAAATTTGCTTCGAAATCTCCAAGGACACTTCAAAGTAGTCATATGTGACATTTGTCCTCACTCGTCATATGACGCTTTCTGCTAAAGCCTTCCAGCCCGCCCACGAGTCTGCTCGGTCGTCTATCTCAGCTTCAGAATCCTTGGTTCTGCTCCTTGAGAAACAATTGTCACTAAGATCTTTCTTTTTATTTGTGAAGACAAGAATAAGGACGAGAAGATGACGATTGGGTAGCGTATGGTTTCTGAGAGCATCGGATGAACGGGGCATGATACACTTTCCGACTCTGGAGATATTAAAGTCCTCAGATGTTAGGCTCGTAATATTTCTAGCCCTTGAGTCTGTCGTTAATATCCCTGAAATCTAGTATCTTTTGAGTTTATCACTCTACTTTCCTTGTTGCTGTGTCCAACGAACCAATGGCACGCTCTCCTTGAGGCCGGCTCTTGACAATACCGCCCTTCCGCTCTTTTTCACTGGACAATCTGGGGTTTGTTTCACCCATACCTTACCCTTGCAGTCCTCTCTCATCAGTGCTTCATCGTAGGTGGCGCCGAGAATGTGGTCTCAATTTCAAACAAATTATGCAAGCCAGGTTGCTTGCTACGTTTACTGTACTCGATTATCTGCGCCTTGCAAGCTTATATTTGTAACAACCAATATTTCCCGATACAACACGTCATATTAGAGAGGAGGTTGCGCTTATATGAGTCGAGACAGTTCAAGGACTTATCCCAGGGTCTGTCGTTTTCCGTAAATTTCTCACTCAGTTCTTTCATCTAAATTTCCTATTCTTAGGGTTTCTCTTCAATTGAGGTGGTGCATACTTCTCAACACATGGCTATTTTCTCGAGCTACAGCCACAATAGGCACCACAAAGCCCAAATGTCCGGTGCCCTCTTTGATCCACACACACAGACACCATTCCTTCACACCTCACACACCAACCCTCACGCATATATCGACGCATACATAGTCGCAGAAAACGTTATCGATCGCAAGCTACAACCTCGACTCCATCGCTCGCTGTTTCTTTCAAGTGTTGTTCCAGCATTCAATGTTCAGGCTCCAGTGGTTTGCTAGATGACGAGAGCGAGACAATAGAGACAACGATAGAAGAGCAGAGGAACTCACCTCTTATACCCTCAGGAGGACGACATCGGATTAAGGTCGGCTGTTTGTGGACAACACCTATTGACGACAGCAGCTCAGATGCGCTAATTTGTTAATTCATTAAGCTGAGCCGTGATGGACTTGCAGAAAACTTTGAAACTCTTGGAGGCGAGGATCAACAGCACAACCCCTGAAGAGTTAGCTCTGCGACTCATATTTATATTTAGATCACGAGCGCCAGTTTTGAGTGGATGCGTCGGTTGTTGAAAAAAGAATAAATGTAACGGAGTGGTTTTCCTGGTCATAGATGGAGTTGAAGACCATAAAGTGACTTGAAAACGAGTACGAGTGGGAAACATTCACATGAGTGGGACGATAGCGGGAAGAGTGGTTGACTTGCTGGTACAGTATTGTATACTCTCAATTGGTTAACATGATATGGCGACAATTGACCAATCGCCACCTTAAGTTGAAACGTTTTGCTTTTGTCGACTAGAGATTTGTGTGAGATGACCATTATAAAGCTTGTACAAGATCTAGGCAAATTTTCGATCTTCCAGAGACTGGCGCTCTATTCACCATTTGCATCGCAAGTCGATTGTGTACGCTCTGTTTTCTAGGTTTTCTGTGACGGCTGAACTAACATTCACGGTTTAGTATTCCAATTCCAGAATTACCATTTACGAGATGCGCTGCAACATATACCTACTCACCACCGTGTTTCTAGCTTTCTGTAAGTTCAATTTTTCTTGACCGAAGAAACAGAGAGAAACTGACGCACGAGTACAGCCCAGTTCGTCGCTTCTCGTCCTTTGTGGTGCAGAGATCAGGAGCTCCTGTATCGCGACATAGCCTACAACGCCGATGTCATTTTGGTCACCAGAGATAACACAATGGAGCGAGATAAGGATCGAGACAAGCATCGGCATCGTTCACCGGAGAGACTACCAGAAACGCCTATGCCTCCAGTTCAGCAGCCTCTCATTCGACCGGATCCTCATCTACGTGCTTTGTTTGCACAAACAGGCGGGCCTCTGCCAACCATGGGGCCGGCGCATGGGCGTACTAATTAGTAATTAGGATGCACACGGAACCAACATACCACGACAGTCGACTCGCCGGCTGGAAGAAGCTGGAATAACCCGCTCTCCCGCTCGCTACCAGATGTTAGGTATGAGTTGATGGATGCGATTGAAAAATTGTTGAGCGCAGATGGGGTAAGGTGGTCTCGCAGTTAATTACTTCGTTGTCAATTTCGTTCTGTGATTCGATTGCCAATAACTTAATATCGCCCGTTCGCAGTTTCTTGTCGCCGGCTAACATTTCTGAGTACCCATCATGATCCCTGTGTTTCGTAATCACAGTCTAAGTGGCTGGTACCGAGATCAAGTTCCATAACTGCCACCTGATCTATAGTACCAGATGCGCGCTCCGAGTCTACCAAGTCGGTACAGCAGTAAAGTCGTCGTTTCTGGCTTGAACGTTCGAGAGGAGGTAGATATCCTAGAGAAAAGCGAGTCTTCCCACTCAAGTAAAAACAGATGTGGGTCCAAGCAAATTGGCGTTTGATTGGCATAGTTATGGTCTGAGTGAGTCAAGTCAAGCAGAGCGGAAACACAGTGACAACGAAACGCGTTCAGCAGTCACATCGCGTTCTCTATTTCTCACCACCACAGGACATAATCAGATCTCCTTCTCTGACGCCGAAGACACTGAAGAGTAGACATATACGAGACCTTTCCTTCATGAGCTTCATATCATGCTTTCGTTGAAGTTATCTGGTCAATCAACAATTCCACCAGGCGCCACTTTCTCGGCTTCAGGATCCCAGGCCATGCTCCGTTAAGAACAACCTTCTCACAGCGATTTGTCGCTGTAACTGCGAAGATTAGGACAAGGACGGACAGACGAAGGTCGGGTAGCGCGTGGTTTCTGCGAGCATCGTATGTGAACGGGGTCTAGTCAACATGCATATATTGAAGTCTTCATATATCAGGTTCGTCATGCTTCCAGGTCTTTGCATCTGTCGTTAATATCCCGGCCGCGGAATCTAGTATTTTTTGAGCTCACTACTCTACTTTCCTCCTGTATCAACATTGCTGTGCCCGACGAACCAATACACCCTCCTCGAGTTCTTGATGACACCGGTTCATCAACAGCATGAGGTTTGTTGTTACTCATGACTTTCTCATTCGAATACTCTCGTTCTGATGTGCCCTCCAGTTTTTGTACGCCAACGGCGCCTAACAAACACGCGCCTATGTCCTCAAATGCCACAATCCGGGTCCTTGTTGCGCCTCCGTCATCGGCGTCTTATGAGGGCTGGAAGTCTATTTGAAGGCCACCGTGCCCCTCTAATATGGCATGTTGAAGGGAGTACGCATATATTCACCAACGTTTTATGCAAAGGTCTGTTTTTCTCCTTAACTTTCTCATTTAATTATTTTTGATCAAATTCACCATTCTCAGTGTTCCTCCCCCCTATCGAGATGCCCCACGAAGCGCATGTATCTCACCGCACGGTCATTCTTAGGAGCTAAAGCCACCATACGCAACATCCGTCTGGCTCCTTGTATCGTCACTTGGTCACAATCCTCCAAGCGCAAGTCCGACGGCATCGTCTGGCTCAAGATTGCGCTCTCTCCAGTTCTGCGTCTCCATCCATGCGCATACACCACTCCGTCCTTTCTTCCCCTCCAAGCCATCTCTTACGCCTCACACTCGACCCCACGCGCAGACTTCGAACATACGTCTGGAAATGACACGAGCTGTATCCACGGATGCGACCAAGAACCTCAAGTTCGGTAGCTTAAATGCTCGAGCCGAAGCAGGCCATGACGATACTACCACCAGTACACCATGCCCCCTCCGTTAACGTTGCCGATCTGCGTCGAGGCTTTAAGGCCTCCGAAATCTCAAACCTTCACTGTTCGTTACAGACAAGCTTCAACTTCAAGAATCCGATTCGCTCTTAATACCCATACCCAGCACCCACGAGTACGAGGTGTTTGGTATTTGGTCGTGTTCATCGTTGTGTCTGCAAGAGAGAGAATGCAGGACATAGAAGATACTGATACGAGAAGTAGTGAGGCCGATGATCGGAGTGCTCCAAAGGTGCTGACAGCATGAGAATCAGGTGTGGACGCTGAAGGTGTACGACGAATCACCAACGGCCAACTGGACAATAAATTACGGACGGCAAACTACAGACTCCATTGTACGGAACTCTACGTGACGAGTTGAATCGTTGATGGAGGCGGTACGGTTTGGAACGATGAAGAGACTACCACCGGTCGTTTTGCGTACGAGGTTGATTTGTAATGGAAGTTTACGCATGCACTTGAAGAGACAAGTGTCGAGAACTAAATCATCGAGAATGAAGCTGCGATGGGGCGATGGATCGATAGAGAAATGGCTGGGAGAATAGCTGGAAGGAACGATACTGCGAAAGAGTGATATACAGCATAGTTGGGTGAATGGAGGGACGGAGGATGCTGGCGGATGAGGCGACGAAGAGGTTGAGTAATGAAGGGGTGTAAAAATCACTAGGATAGGTACGTTCTTCGAAGTATGACTTCTCACATTCTGTATTGACTTTTATTATTTGACTTTTAAGTTTCAGCTCTCAAGTGGTTTGCATCCGCATTGAGTCAACGCAGACACCTTCTCTGGTTCGAACGCGGACCCAGGCGGGGCCGTTGTCTCTCATGAGCGAACACGATACCCATCAATGCCAAAGAGGAGCCGTGGTTCTCTTCCCTGCCCAAAAACTGCAGTGGTTGGGCCCTCAAGATGTAGACCTCAACTTCGCCGCTCTTGAACACTAACAACACTTCCCTATCAAGCCCTTCGGCGTCCAAGCGGTCTTTCAATATCACGGATATTCTCGTCGTTGCCTAGCTCTCTGAGTACGAATAGGATCATTTGATTCGATAATCCTCATCGCACGGCTCATCCCCTGAAGTTTTCTTTCATTAAAAAGCTTCAACCTTCAGTGTCACAAGAATCGTCAAGGCAGGAGGAATGTACCTCTGTCTCAGCTTTAGACCTATGACTCTTTGTATTTCGCATCAAAATATCAATTCGTTATCGCCACGATTTGCCGACATGGGTTTAATAACCAATCAAGCTACCCCTGATTGTACCGTCTCATGTTCCGTGTTCTTTGCACTTGTTGAACATCTACCTTGCGAGCGAGGCTGATTATCGATGACAAAGCCTATTTTCTACCAGCCGAAAACTCATATCCTCCGATTATGAGACCGGCCGAAAATCTCATCAGCACAGGGTTCAGATGGAATACACCACTGATCCAACCCCTTGAACTCGGCGGTTTTAGCCACACTTGACCGCTTCTCCACTCAACATCGTTCGCGAGTCGTGGCTCCACACTTCAACTGGGCACTGTCTCAAACTCTAGCCGGTAGAATGAAGAGTAACCAACATTCTCCTCTTTCTCGAAACTTAAGTTGCGTTGTCTGGATCTTTGCTTTTTTCTACCACTGCGCATAAGCATAAATCCCCTGATGGGTTCACCCAGTTACAGAAGGTAAAGATATTTTACTACAAATGGACACTAATGCGCAGACATATGAGGAGGCCCAGAGTACGCGGCCGCAGACCACAGAGCTTTCGTAAGCTTGGGTGAGATATCTTTATTTCCGATGTTCGCAAGGTGGGCGAACACCATATATGCATCGGCATTGATCAAGTTAGCTTTGATGCTAGCTTTGATGCCTGCTTTCTCGCGCACCAATTTGTACTGATGCTGGACACCTGATCCGAAGATATTAGATTTCTGCGCATATTTCCAGGTCTCGTACTTACATCCATTGATGAAGTTCCCCGCTTTCGGAGCGAAAGGCATTGGTGTGTATTTTCCATCTGCACCCTCCGCCCCATGCTGCCCACGCTTAAGCTCCGTGTACAATTAATCACCACCAAATCTGTCGCCGTGGTGCATGCGATGGTCTTTTCTAAGAAAATTTCTCGTTCTACCTCTTCGTCTTAAATGCACGCGTTCGTGAATTTCAAGGGATTTAATTGGTCTCTCTTTTGTTGAGTCCCACTTCTGTCAGCTTCCGCATTTGCCTGATAAATGCGGAATCAGGCAAATGCGGAAGCGGGATGCTCTTACTGATCAGATCATGGTGCCAATCACTGATTGCCATCACAGTGACACAGTCGAGAATGCTTGAGCCCAAATATATCGCCCTGCACATGCATCTTCGGTGTATTTTAACGCGCGTCTAGACACTTGTGAGCAAAAATTTAGCCCCCTTATTACTAATACTATGACGCAAAGTGCTGTACCCGAGCACTTTGTAGAGAAGTTTCAAATGTAAGCTTTTGAATTCACGGATTGCTGCAGACATTTTGCTTAAATACTTGTTCATATGTCCACTCAGCTGGTATTCATCCCTAAAAGCCGCGAGTAACAGTCGTTGCTGAGGAATGGCATCAGATTGATTTCCACGCCTTCCATAAGCCCTGGACGGGGGCTACAACCCAATCGCTGTTCACGCCTGTCTCTTGCTCCCTTCGCCTTCGTTCTCCAGGTTTGCCTTCAGTATACCTCCCTTTGCTAACTCAACCTTAAGCTTCAGGTGATGGCAATCACTACAGAATTTTGAGGTTCCTTATGGTATGTCCGATTTTTAATTATTATTTGCACGTGTGTCTGGTTGCTGTCCCGTCGTTCATTTCAAGTGAACCCAAACAAGTTGATCAATGATTTTGAACTAGGTCGTCGTAAGGAAATGTATATTATTCGTCAGAATTGTAATGAACAGGCGCCATAAGAACAGAAGCTAAATTCTACAAGGAAGCTTTCCCTCGCGATTCGTAGGGTAAGAGAAGGGCAATGACTCCTGCCGCCAGGAAGATGGCCCCCGATATGAAAATCGGTACTGCTGTGGTCAAGTCTGCATATAGCGCAATAATGGGAGCCTGAAAAGATCATTTAGCACGATGTCGGATAGATAACAGGCAGATAATAGAAATACGAACCATGACACCGAATATGCGATTGGCAGTGGCGGTAATTGCGTTACCCGTTCCTCGATCTTTTGTGGGGAACAACTCCGGCGTGATGGCATAGAGAACACCGTACATGACGTTGCTGAAAAAGCTATAAGCACAATTCCAGCCTAGGAGGGCATTGGATGTTCTGGCGGTAGTTGATACGAGAATAAATACTCCGGTGAGCACTGCCAAAGGATGAGTATGATGTCTGACATCTTATGGAAGAAAGATAAACGTACAAGTTGATATCGACAAAGTCCCCCGTCGTCCCAAGAGAGGGAGCTCAACGAGATAGCCTGCTAATAAAGCTCCTGGCACACCGATTACACTCAGAATCACTTGCTATGTCGGGTGTTAGATAATTGTATCCCAAGGAAGGTTTGGGCCTCACGTTGCGATAGGTAGTGTAGACTGAACTGTCTCCGAAGACATCTCCTCTGGTTGAAAGGCTAAATGAAATCATATCAGTCAACATAGTAAACGGAACAGGGATAACTTACTAATAGGTGACAAAAGCATTATACAGGGGGAACGCAAGACCAATCAGAGCTGAATTACAAGGGTTAGAGAAGTGGAAGAACTGAGGCGATCGAAGGCATACCCCATAACACGATTAGCAGGCTCGTCGACCACGCGAGCTTTCTTGTAGCAAACAGCGGAGCAACATGATTCGAGTCAAATACCGATAGCTTTTCCAGGACGACTCCAGTAGCTCGGTTCTTCTTCACCTCCGTGACGGGGCCAAGACTAGCCAGTTTCTCGAGAGTCAAGGATGACTGAACTCCGTTTTTCTGCGCGACTTGGTGAATAACTTGGACTGCTTTTTCGTCTTCGCCTTTGCCCATGAGGTATTTCGGAGATTCATATAGCTTGAACAAGAAGAATCGAATAGCCCACAATAGGATCATCAAACCGCCCATAGTGAAAAGGAAGTATCTCCATCCTTGATTCTCCGACCGAGGACAGTTCGATGCGGATGCGCAGGAAAAGTTTCCGATTAGTGGCCAAGCGATCTATTAAGAGAGATTAAAGGACCGGGGCAATCGACGTCAGGAATGTTGACGTACTAAACTTCCAATGAGTTGCCCAAACGCCCACCAGATTGACAACACGGTCAAAAGATATTGGTGTGTATGGGGCACGAATTCTAAGGACCGATTTAGCCACTTCAACTAAGGCCAGAGAATAAATCACGCACCAAGGAAGATAGCGGAATCAACTGGTAGATTCCCTCCAACCCCAACGGACCATGCAGAAGCAAGTGCTGTCAAAGTAATCCAGGTATTCGATCCACCAGCAGCGAGAGCAAAAGCGCCAGTGATGAACAGTGTAATATTGAACGAGATTCTGCGACGTGGACATATTTAGCCCTGTCACTTGATGATTATATGACGAACTCACTTTCTGCCCCACAAGTCTGCTCCGACGCCCCAGAACGCGGCTCCTACAAGTAAACCGATGTTTTGTCCCAGCTTCAACCATGGGCCTTTGAAGTTGAATTCGTTTACGACCGGCGACAAGATTAGGCCAGTCACAATCTAGAGAAACAACGCATCAAGCCATGAATTTGGGTCCAGCGATATTGATGAGTCCAAACTTACAGGCCATAGGTTATCGCTGTATCTCGAGGTCAGTTAGGTTCATGATAGGCGTTCAAACAACATACGCGAAGTAACCGAAGCCTGTCACAACGAAGAGACCCCTGTGTAAGTTTTTAGTAAGATGGACGCAAGAACTTGGCAAAGAGACATACCATTGATAACGGCCCATGCCAGCTTCCTGAATCGCTGCATTCAAAAGACTTGCTTTCCTCTGATAGTTTGTATCTCCCAAGTCTATGTCGTCTTCGCCTGCGCTCGAGTTGAAGGCTTCGACATCTTTTACGTCTCTGCTTTGTTGCGTTGGCGAGTGCTCGCGCTTTTCATCGAACGTTTCAGGGCCTTTATGGCTCGACATTTGGTAGTTTTATGTGGGGCAAGGCCACCGTAGGTCCTACAGTCACACGAGTCTTAGTTAACGAAGAAGTGAGGCATAAAATTGAACCTACAGTCTTCTGAAACCCTAAATAAACTGTTCCACCGAAGTCGGGAAGCAAAAATATCAGTCTCACTCGGCCGCTCTAAATATCGAAGGGGTACATTCATGGCGCAATACGGTGCTTAGAAGGCGTCAATGCCACAGACCGCATGGGTGCCAATGATCCCCCATAGACAATCGGACATCGCAAGCAAAGGATTGGTGCAAGATTACATTGTTACCATCTGTTATATCAGTTATAAATGGGAGGTAGTGGGAGTCGGAGGTATAAAGAAGCCATTCCATTGCGCTTGGCAAAAGTCTATTTTTACCTTCAGTAATTGAAAGCCATAACAAAAAAACCTGCGTAAGTCGAGCATGCTCGGAGTGATATATACTGACATGATTTATATAGTAGCAGCAAGGAAAAGACGCTGTGGGTCATCATAAATAATATTGGGTTCAAGGAAAATTAATAATCGGTCAACAACGAGTCTAACATCTTGCCATACCGGATTTGAGGTAACTGGAGATTGTAAAGATACTTGTATGCGACATTGTTGGCATCCAATTTAGATTCCTTCTGGTTAGGTCCTTTTATCGAGCTCTTCCACATTTTGAGCTCCTTAGATTTGACAAAGGCAGAGACGTCTGAAAAGAAATAAGCAGGGCTGCCAGAGCTCAGTGGTAGATTATGGCCGCGAGAGACCGGAAATATCGGGCTAGTGGAACGGAACAACCTGTGAATTGCACATCTCACACTTTGAGTGCCGAAACTCAAACTTGGTCAGTTCTTGTCGGCATGCAAAGCTGGCACGTAGCGAGGTACTCGAAAGCCCGCGAAAGGCAGATGTGATGTAGATTCGACTGCCATATATAAATCCGGGGAGGTAGTTCTACAATGCGCCAGATATCGTTCAGGGCAGTATACTGTACAACTTTAGAGAAGCCAAAGCCAGGCGGTGATTCGACAGGTTCGATCACACGCGCCGCCGCTTCTTGATCACTTTTCGAGGTGTCTTTACCTCATTCAAAGGAAATCGGGATTTTCAATTCAGAGGCAAGTTTGAATTCGAGAGGTGTTGTCCACATTCGCCGTGTTCTTTATATCGAACGTTTCCGTGACTCCAAGGAGAAGTTGGCGTTCCAGCTGCCAATTTCTGAACGAAGATACGGACCGGTGCTGAGTGTTGTAAGCTCCGAGAAATGCTCCGCTAATTGATTCAGGGCGGTCGAATTATTTTGAGGGTTTCCACTGCTGGTTGGGACGACATCCGGAGAGTTTGAACCACTTGTAAATGCGAACACAATGTTCGGAGGGTTTGAAATCGCAGAAATCTGATCGAGAACCTCGGGGTTGCTTCTATACCACAGCTGGTAGCAGTACGTGAGCATCACCAGGGTATTACATCCGATGAAGCAGCAGATAAGCTAAGAGAAATGTTGTGATCAAGAATTACATCACACTACTCGACCACTCACGGCAATGTGCATGCAGAGATATTCGTCGATCACTCCCGCAGGGGTGAAGTGCCCGTTGGGAAGCATGCAAGCAGTAACAGCGACCATGGCAGATGGAACTACGATGGACCCCGCTGTGAATCCCGTTAATATTAGTCGCCGAGCCGCGTTGGGGAGGTGAACGTTCCAAAATAGTCGCAACGGAATGAGGGCTAGAGTTAGGTCTGCACCAATAGCACCTTATAGCAAAGAACATCAGACACTGTTCCGTTAGCTTTGAAACTTGAAAAGCTCACTTGCAAAGGGAAATGCTGCACCAGAAGGCGTAGCTGGGCAGAGGTACGGGGGGTGATTGCGCCACGAGGAATCTCCAGTGCACATCATCGCGAGCGAAGCTATAGTTCCTACCCAAAAGAAGCCAAAAACAATTGCAAGGTTGTTTAGAGTTTTAAATATGGTGTTTTGAGGTGGGACAACTCTGGCGATAGAGAGAGCCCAACTGATCCTGGTGGCGCTTCACGAACGTATCCTCAAGTTCTGCGCAATAGAGCGTATGAAAGGGACATACCTTTCCGATGTGTTGAAGGTAATTTGCATCATCCAAGTGAGAAAGACACGCGTTGATGGAGATAACGGTGCTTCGGCGGAGTGGTTTCAGTGTATGAAACTTGGGACGGAAAAGAGAGAAGCTTACGGTCAAGGAGCATCACATACGTGGTAAAGAAGAACGGTAAAGCGACCACCAGTGCGATTAGTGCTACAATGTCGTCCCACCATATAATACCCCTCCGATAACGATAGAGCAGCCTGAACACTGAAGAACTCATGGCTAGGAATTCTGGAAAGACAAGGCAAACTCAACTCTTCGTCAACAATTGCAGGCAGCTTCATTACTAGTTTTGATTAACTTACCCGCCCAAATCCTGGTATACCCAAAACTACCAGCAACAACCTCCATTTGATTGCGAGAGGATAGTCGTAAATCAAGAGGGGAACGGTACTGGCGAAAAATTGACAGACATCATGATGACTAGCTTTATAGTTCGGCGCTCATGTACAACATCCCTGACGAGCTTAGGAAGGTTATTTGACGTGCTTGATTGGCGGCTGATGTGAGAAATGAGGTTGAGATGGACAAACCGTGTGATTCTGTTCTCCAGGTTGCCGTACCTGTAAGCCACAATCGCTGTCAGTTCAGGTAGCTTATTTTGAGTAGAAAGAAAATGGTTTGTTGCTTCTCGTCGCAATGTGGCAAGTGTTGGTCCTCTCTCGGAGGCTGACGCCGATAACGCAGATGAGATTATGTAGGTCGAACCCAGGGGATCGATTTTACGTACTTGATAAGGTCGATATCCCACGTGTTCACGCAGGCAAGCAGTGTACACAGTACAGAAGATCATGAGGCCTTTAAATGTCGTGAGGCCACGGCACCTAAACAAATTTCAAACAGGTTTCACAACACCTGAGTCGAAATGCAGATAGAGTTATCTGCACAAGTTTCGTCACCACAAATGACAAAAATTGTTCAAGATTTCGTAAAATTTGCACCGTCGATAGTCTCGTACCCATCCGTTTGAGTTTCTAATTCAGCCAAGAATGCCATGGATAGTACAGGCTCAGTGGGCTCTCAAATAGAATTAGTAATACAGAGGTGTCCGGAGTTCACGACTTGGGCGACCTTGCCGTCATTTACCAAGCTCCGTAGACTTGGATGCCTCGCAAGGTTGGTAGGGATTTCGGCTAGGTCGCAGTCTTCAAAGTTCACGGGGGATGATTTCCAATTGGATCGGAACAATAGCAGTGTTGCTAGCCGCCGGGGTAAGCTGCTGGATTTCGGTAATATCAGATCAGAGAGGTTCAAAGCCAACCTGAGAAAGATATGATTGTAGTAATTCTTCTGTAACGATACGAGGACAATCCGAGAAATATTAATGCTCTCCGCTATGCCTTGGAGGAAAGACTGCCAATCTCTCTCAAAGAGGTAGCAACACAAACTGAAAAGTTTCATCGAATCTCTTTAATCCTTTGAACATCCTGGAGTAAGTATAGAGACTTGCTGAAGTGCTGAAGGAAGCAAAGAAAAACCGAGATGGGGTGATGCGTTGGATCTTGGAGCCTCGACTGGTGTGCAACCCAAATACAGGAAAGTCGAGAAAAATCTAAGTAAAAGGGTTCAGGTCCTGGAACTCTTTCGATTGACAATTGGCTGCGTGAGCCAGCTTAAAATAGAGTTGGCTGGAACACAGAAGTTTCGGAGTGACGACTGACGACTGACGAAGAGCAATGGCTGACTCCTTTGTCGGAGTGGTGAGAGGGGTTTGATGATCGTTCAAGAGGTCGTATGCAAAGTAGCCAAAGAGGTCAAGTTTCTGCAGTCTCGGAGAATCATTTGGAGTCCTAAGAGGCAAGCTTTAGATCTGCCCAATCGAACTGCTCTTGATGGAAGGTGGCGAAGTAACTTGTTCCAGAGGTCATCGGAGCCCGCTTGAAACTTCTCAAGGAACAAGAGTGTTTCTTACTTACAAGTTGACCAGGGAGAGGAATTCTGGGAAATTAATATCTAGCCCTGAGTCTACGCTCGTAGGCGTGCCACGACCTTCAGCCTCCAAGCTGGGATGTGAGTTCGGGTTGGATTCATCAACGTGCTTTAGGAGGATAGTGATAGACGTAATATAAGCTGGGTATCGAGGATTTCGCGTCAAGAGCTTCAGGCACAAGTCGATAGGGTTTTCCGTGTGTTCCGAGATAGACATTGATGAGTCAGCATATAGATAATGTTCAGCGACAGGACGTAAGATAGACAAGGCACGACAATAAACTTTGAGGGGCTTCTTGTTGCGTTAGAGGGAAATCAAGAACTTGTCAACAAGTTGAAGCGTTAAAGTGGTCGAAGTGGTTGCCTGAAAACAGAACAATGCCGTGTTACCCGCAATAATCACGGTCACAGTTGAACGTTGAACGTTGATGGTTAGCCAACTGCCCAGACCCATGTTCAATTCCTCATACAATATTACACACTTCGTATTTTAGGCACTTTTCTTTGATTTATCTGGATATTTCCTTCAACCTGTGGTCCAAACACCTCGACCAGTGAACTTGAAACCATCAAATGGCTCTACAACTGGATAACACTCCAAAACCGGTCCATTTTCTAACCTCAGGACTAGCGTCTTCTGTCGAACTTCCCCATGCAACGTATGCGATCCCTGAAGTTGTTTGATATTATCGTAGCTGCATTCGATATCTTTGAAATTCGTGTATGACCAGGTAAACGGTGTGTTGATATCGGCCTTGAGATAAAGCGGCACAGTATTGGTACTAGCGTCGGTACTTGGTAGGAGGTATCCCCAAAGGGTTTGACGATCAGACGACTTGATTGCTCCTTGTGCGCTAGGCATTGTTATTTGAAGGAACCTGAGTTTTGAGTGGGTGTCCTATGTCAGTTCTCATAATATGGTAGGGTGAAGAAGAGACTTTACAGGGCGAGAAAGTAGCGAAGAGGAGGATACATCTTCTAGTACGTAGCGTACATGTTTTATATCCAGTAGCGGGTTTTCTTCTTCGCTTCTTCTTCGGTTTAGCTATAATTTAAAAGCAAACTATTCATCTTGAATAACGCGTTCGGCCTCATGACCAATGAATTGCACCACTACGACACATTTCCGACCAAGCAGTAAGCGCCAGAATTCGAAAAGTAGTGACGTTCTGTGTCATTGCCTCATTTTCATCCACGTTCCGTTGTTGGCATCCGAATAAGATACATCTTGGGGCTGTTCCGTAGAATAGGGTTCTCAGTGTTATCTGCTTCCCACCCGCTCAAAACTGATAAGCATGACGAGGATTATATGCAGAACAACTGCAACCTGATGATAGCGAGGCAGTGTCTTACAGGTTGTGCAATGATTGATCTTGTGTTAGGCCAAGTGGCCATTCCAAATGTGTTGAAAGCAAGGCGACTGGTATCTGACAGGAACGTGAACGAACTGTAAAAATAGAAGTCGAAAATCATCGCCGTCGCGACGCTGGATATCTTGGATATCTGCTAATCTTAATGAACTTAACCAGGCTCAGCCAGAAAACAGACTGGTAGGTGAGTTTAAGTTCATTTACATACAACGTGCAAATAAATGTAAGAACCAGTATTTTTCCGACATTTACTGGCGAAATGTTCAAGAAAGGTAGCAAATACACAGCCCAGATATTTTGTACTTACTACTCAGAAGCTGGCCTGGAAGTGGCTGAAGAAGCGAAACAGCGAGATCATACTAGGGCTCACCCAGATGTTGTATGACTCGACATTTCTGAGCCATTGATAATTATGCTTCCTTTCGTCGTGCTCATCTCTAGGTTGGAAACGTGGAATGATGGATCGCCTTGTTCTCGAATGCCTTCTCGAGATGTCAACCTGGCGTTGAGGATAAGAAATAAGTAACAGCCGGCCTTAGTAAGAAGACTCCTTACATGCTGACTGCGGAGATCAGGTAGACTATGACAAGTTAGAGAAAATAGAGCGATGAATTAGATCGAGGGACATACGGTGGGTGCACGCAAAAAGGGGAATCATGCTACCAAATCAAGTTAGTACAGCTCGATCGTTACTAAGTTGATCGCATACGTACAAGTAGTATGTCCCAGAACAGAAATAGTACTGATGCGAATGATTATAATGAGTTGCCTTAGGAAGCCCATATCCGACTTACCAGAATAACTGCCATGACGGCGGAAAAGCTAAATGCAAGGTGAGACATTGCAAAAAGAATCGAATCCATCAATACCTGGTAGCTATGGCGCGGATTATTGCGTAGGTAATGAGTTTATTGATCATCGAGTTGGTCCTGGAAGGCAATGTAATTTGTCAGTGCAACAATTGACTTTGAAACCAAGTTGAGTGACCTTCCGAGGCCTGATCTGTTAGTGTGGAAGATGTAACAGAGTGTTGCAGATATGATAATATCCGCTAGAGCAGCTCCGGCCCCTTGAACAGCTGTTGTTTCCTAAAATAACAATTTATGCAAATGCCACAATGAAGAAAAGAAGAATAAACAAACAAGGAGTAAATTCGTCCTCATGGTCATTTTACTGTAGGTATGGCTCGTTCCCCTAATTAGAATAAAGTAAACAGAGTAGGAATTGAAAACTTGTCGTCGGCTTACATCACGATAACTTGGGCTTTGGAAGGTATATATCGTCAGCGATTCGGTCTTTGTTATGCGCTCGGAGATATAAATTACCCAGTCCAGCACCTAGAAACGGAGGTTTGGTTAAGAAATTGAAATCTTAGAATGACGGCTTACTGATATGTATGAAAGCGAGCAAGGTCTGGAGGATTTTTTAGTACAGACGCGAAGAAGAACATAAACGTACTAACAACAGGGATCACAGCGTAACGGGCCCGGCTGTTCATTCGCTCTCCCGCTGGCCAATGCATCAGATGGTCATAGCTATCAAATTCTCCCAGCACTCACCAATCCAGATTCGGGTACAAAAATAGCTACGGTGGTCTCAATGTTAGCGATCTTGTAAGTCATTGATTGGCCAGAGAGATGTACCCTTCAGCAAAGAATGCTGCAAGATACTGAATATCTTAAGATCAGTGAACACCACTGTCACGACGGTTATCATGCTTACACCGCACATCCATGCGCCCTACATGATAGCAAAGAAAGGTGAGCGACATGATCGACTTTCAAATTAGTATCACAAACCGGCACAGAGCTATACGTGAAGGAACGGTTAGCGAATGAGAAGTAGTCGCGGTGGGTAATAGCTTACAACATGATTTCGTCCAACAGAACCATCTGACCCCCCTTCGTGACAAACGTATCATAGACTTGGTGACTCGCGAAAATCGTTTGCAATGTGGCCAAAATGCTGCCAATAATCCATTTTCAGAGTTAGCTACCTGAGAAAGGTATATCAACTCACATTAGGACTACGATCGTGATTTTGGGTAGAATGGGATCGTTCTTCGAATGCTGTCTGAAGTATTGCAGAACCATCAACTGAGACAGAATTATAAGATCTAGCCTCAGTGAAGTTGAAGTATACTTACCAAGCCTACACCGTACAGGCTTCAATTCGAACATGTCAGTATGCAGTCGCGTGGTAAAAGGAAGTCATTTACCAGAGATTGATCATAGTTGCGACCATTATCGCGCCATAAACCCCAGCGAAAGTGACGGGGAGCTTGACGGGATAGTGTGGGTCTTCGACTGCCATGGTGGTTGAGGTAGGGAATGGGAAAGTCTGGTCAAGGACGGGAGTAGCTCGCCATTAAAGAGTTCTTGCGTCCTCGACAGCAATTCAAAAACGAGGGTTTTACAGCATGACATGCGTGTGGTTTCAATACATTCAGGTGTGATCCATGCGGCGGCCATCGCGGATAAATCGCGGAGAAGAATCAGAAATACAGAGTTCAAGAAATCTAGCGTATAATTTTGGAACAGTGAGAGTCGTTGCCAGCGACTAGAGTGGCCACCGGACAAAGCCGATGCTGAAATACGAAAAGCATAGACATTTGATCTGTTCAATTTGAAGAGTTAGGTCAGAAGAGGTCTGGATTGATGACAGAGGAATATAAACGCTTAACCCCAAAGATTATATCCGACTATTGATACCATGCTCAGATGGATCGTTTGAAAAACGTGCCCAGCGTAATTTAAGCCAAGCCAGAGTTTGTCACGGTTGATAATGAATTTCACTTTGGAAGACTGCTCTTCTCCTTTCCCTTTGAGGCCTTACCATTCAGTCAGTATTCTATGTGATTTTTCAATCACGACTCACCGAACTGAAGAGTCCCAGTACGCCACCTGCAATGATGTCCATTCGGAAGCGGTAAAATCTGGTGTCTCTCACCCCTCGCACGGACAATCGCTATCCCATGCTTTGACATTGTGGGCGCAGTGCATAAGCATGATACGACTGCATAGGTAAACTGCCCAGCGTAAATGTGGATTCTGTGACAGACGGCTTTCAATCTGAGTAGTAGCGAACCACACTCCATTTCTGGCGCAAAGCAGGCGCAAGCTACAAAATTGGAGTATGCCGGCGGAGAACAAGAGCGAGTGAACAGGAGTTAACAGATACTTTCAAGGTGAGATATGGCAGAAAAAGAAGACAATAACCAGTTTCTCGGTCGTGTTCCTCATCCACCCGTCAGAGAAACATACCTCGAACCTTGATGTCAATCTCTCGACGAGCATTTATTTGAAGACGGGGATCAACTTTCAAGTGTCCATATATGCGACAAAGCTCACCAACGCGAATGTAAAGAACTAGTTGGAGAAAGGCCAATATAGATCCAATAACACCCGAGACTCCGCTCTTGGCTGAATCGCCGAGATTGAGATGCGGTAGTATTCCGGCACAGCGCCACATAGACGGCCAAAATGATAGGTGTACTGGTCGTTTCCGAGTCTCTGCATTAGAACCATCCATGAGAAGAGGTTGGGCCGGTCCTACAAGTAAACATATTGGAGCTGGATTCGGAGCTGGATTCGGAGCCGGTATACCTCTAGTGAGTGGATATTTGCAGATAGATCTCCTAGACATGTGCTTGATGCAGATCTCCCTGTTTCGGTGGCGTCGTTACACCGAAGAAGCCTAGAATCTGCACGGTGTTAAAGGCCCATGGCCAGCATGTTACTCCGTCGCTCAGCGAAAATGAGAGTGCTATATAAGATCAAAGCCAAGTATGTCCATAACAGCCTTTTATAGCTAGCTACCTTGTTCCATAGTTCTTGCTGTATCACAAAGGACGAAGCCAGGTGCTGCGTGTTATAGTAGCCTTCAGTAAAGTGTTGGGTTCGTGAGTATCAGAGTTATTTTTGGCGTCGGTTGACTTGTGTTTGTCGACTCGCTTTGTTCAGCTTCCAAATCAAGCAAAATTTACTCACCTTCTAAGTACAGTTATTCTGCTCATTTTACCGTCGTTTTACGGGGCCTCTGCGACCCTGAGGGGAGGGCGCTTAGGCGAGCTCGGCATCATTCGGCACGAGAAGGAACTTCGCGAAGGTGGATTTCGGGCAAGCACAGACGTGTTTGGAGGGCAATTTTTACTTCAAATAATTATATAATGTAGTAATGATACTTGAAAGCTATGAAATCAAGAGCAAGAGACATTGTAAAATGCATGAAAATCAGAGATTTCGAGGGGAACCGAAGATCTTTGATGCAAGAAGTCGTCGACCTTCCAGGGTGCCCCGCAGGGCGCCGAGGCTTAAATTGAACTGGCTCACCTCCGTAAATTAGCTCAATTTATCGTAAAATGGCCGCCGCTAAGGACTTAGTCCCGCCAAAACGACAACTTAGTGTCTCTTAGTGGCTCATTTTTCACTAATTCTGTACCTCCTCTCTCATCCTGCCGAGTTCTGCCACATCAACTTAAATAGATTTCAAGTAGACAACAATAAAATATATTATATGTGATTTCTATTCTACTACAGTAGGGGACACCCTCTCAAAAAATTGAACTCGAGGGGAGAGGGGAGTGGGTTTTCTGAATTCCAGGAACCATTCACCATCGCGCACCCACGTCAGGCCAAATATAGTTGGCGTGTGGGTAAATTTATGGGTGGCAGGTAAATTAACATCTCAGGGAGCCGCAGGGCGGCCCCCGACTTTGTGCAAGGAGATTTAGCGCCCAAAACACAGCGAGAAAGCGCCCGACGCGACCAGCGACGCGTTCTGAGCATGTCGATTTAACGCCACGTGATCAATTTCCTAATCGGGTTAAATCCGGGGCCTATAGCGGTAAAATGGTCGGTCTAAGCTAGTATTGCAACATATATAATGAAACCTCGTACGAATCGCGTTCTTCTTTGTCGCTTCCTGTCCGTTCATCAGCTTTATCTTGACCTCTAAACCTAGGCAGCACAGATTCTGAACTTCAAAATTCTGTTCAATACTCTACGAATCTGCTGAAAATCATGTTGACCAGTCTTGTGCCTGTGCCTGTACCAGAACTTCAAATTTCAAAATTAAGTATCCAGACAGTCGTTCAATGAACATGTAAATTATTTTCGTAAAGGAGACGCTCGCCTCCCCAAATCTTACTTTCCAAGGAATCAAACCCGGTCTCATCCTAATACTAATGATATGGTATGTCAAGATTTGTTGACAAATAGCTGTCTATCACCAGCGCCCATTTTACTTTGTTGGGCGCTTCTTGATCAAGTGAACTTCCGGACCGAGCATCCTTTTATGTTCCCACGTTGAACCAAAACCCGAATCAACAACTGGGTACTACCGTCTGCTCAGAACATGAAGTCCAACCTCCCTCTTCATGAAATGACTTTGAGAATCGATAAACTTATTATGCAAGAGGTCAGGCTTCCCCGCTTTTGTGGCTTCACTGTGCTTGCTCCACAGCGAGTTCAGGGTCGTGGTTGATCGATTACGGCGCCCGCTGTGCATTCTTCCTTTCATGGGAGACGTTGGTTGAATTCAATTTGCTCGACCTTTCCGACTGTACGGCCTTGGCTGCGTTCCGCCCCAACGATCCCAGCCCTTTCATGGCTCATCCGAGTTTCCCCTCTACTTGGTCATCCTCACCTCGGTTCTCTTTTCTTAAATTTCGCTTATTGGCTTTATGTTGCTGGCTCTCCTTCGGCGCTGCAAGAAGAAACATTACGATTGATGAAGATAGCTCTTTGATTACTTACTTTCCAGCTTCCAGTTGGTCGAAGGTTACGGGAGACCTTGATGCTGGTGGAGGACATATGCTCACGGATGATCCAAATGCGTACGCGACGTTAACTTATACATGTAAGTGCTCCAAGGCCTTTCCTCGTCCTTCTGTTGATCTGAATGTAGATGTTTCTCTCTGGGTTATGTCGACAAAGTGGCCGTATGAGGTGACTACCGAATATGTTCTCGATGGCACGAAACGGACAATTATCGATCTTCAGGATCATAACTCTCCAAACCTTGGAACTGGTGGAGGCACCGTCGCGTCATCAATCGTTGCCAGTTTTATCGGGTCTTCAAGCCAAACGCATGAGATTGGGGTTTTCGTGGCGCCTGGCGCTAAATATGCTGTGCTGGATAGGCTTATGTAGGTATCGGTTCTTTGTTCATGACAGTTTTTGCTGATACTGAACACGGAAACCAGTTTCGAGGTCGAGGATGATCCTACTTCAACCCAAACGCCTAAGACGGCTACTCAGACTGTCGTAATCCAAACGACACCTGGGAAATCGAGCGCATCCGGGTCCCAGTCCTCTGCAGCATCCGCATCGATATCTCATTCCACACGTAACCTTAGCATAGCTTTGGGAATCGTTGGCCCACTTCTTGCGCTCCTCGTCCTCTTCCTGATTTGGTGGCTCTTATCTCGCCGCCGACGATCTAGGTCTCGGACCCCTCCGCCTATCTCCTCTCCATACGAACCGGAGAAGAGCATGTACAGTGGGGGTGGGGGCTCCGTTTATGGTGCCGGTGGACCTGCTCCTGGACTGCATCATGTTGCATCGTACGATACAGCGGCAGCCATGGCCGGTTATGGCGTTCCATCTGGTCCATATGTTCCTTATGTTCCTTCTCCATCGTCAACACCCGGGATCGCAGGTGTAGGTGCAGCCTCTTATCCCCAAATCCAACGACCTCCATATCCAGAGATCTCTGACGTTCCGGAAGGATATAATCCATACACTACGGCGGGCTACTCGTCTGCCCCATCCGGAAACATGCCACCTCAAACCATGGATGGATCGGATATTAGAAGCTCTTGGGTGCCGTCAAATTCTGTATACAGCACTGATTCACGAGGACATATGAGGTGATAATTTGGCTACCAGTACTTTAAGCCTGAATAACTTCGCTCTATCTTTCTCTCCGACATGATACGTTACGTTTATGCCACCAAATCTCATTTTCATGACATTATCATGCCTACTACGATATCTCTGTACATTTCGGCCGATGCATGCTTTCGTTATTTAGCTGTTCTAACTCTCAATCTCGTCTTTAATTCTCCCATTTCCTGCTTGACTATCAAGTGTGGGTCAATTTTCTCGTTAAGTAGCAATATGATTGGACTGTATAACATTTTTTCTTGAAAATCCGTAGACTCGTCTTGTTTCTTAATCTCGAGCTGTTCTGGTATCTCAAACCAAGTGTAATAACACCTCCATCGACGGTCTTCATTTACGAACGCGATATTTCTTAGTCCTAGAGGCCGACATTCCATTGAAGGATAAGCTCTACATAGAAATTAATATCATAAACCCTACAGTACCAGCGCAATTTACCTACGTGTATAGAATTTAATTCCTTCGATGTGTGTTTGAAGTTCTGTGTTCGAAACGTCAGCTGCTACATGCTGCATTACCAATCCGAAATCCTCACTCAATCGCTCGTCAACAGTATGAATGTTGATTTTAGTCCCTGTGCGTACAGGACTCCACCGATAAATGTTTTTCGAACTAGTCAAAATTAGTGAATTAGCCAAATCGACTCAACAGGAAGACGCACACATTCCACTACATCGAAAAATCGGAAGAACTTCAGAAAACTAAAAACCTTGCAAACGAAGACGTACATAGTATCTTGTATCTAAGAGGCATGGAGAGTTTAGCCCTAATAGAGTTTGAAAGGTACGGCTCACCCGTGTTCCCTGTCATCGCACTTGGAGCGGTGATGACATTCTTTCCAAACGTTGCCTGTACAGCTCTGGAAAAAATTGACCATGCTCCGGTTTGGCTTTGATTCATGTGGAATGGGGAGATTGGGCTAGGCTCGGAATCTCGTTCCTCAGTCCACGAAATTGTGATATTTCCGATACTAGGCTCGTCAGAGAGTGTACGATTTTGAAGACGCAGCGAGTAGCGCTTCGCAATCGGTTCAGTCAGATCATGATAAATTTGTCGTACAGATTTGACTGCAGATTGATAATATCAATTAGACAAGATAAAGCTCGATAGCCATTTGCTGACCGGAGCTATAAAGTTCAACTCGAGAATTGAATGTCGCCTTTGCAACCTCGGCCAGGGCATTATTCTAAGGTAAAGATTAGAGAGATTTACATGTAATTTGAATCGCTCCGCACCTTGACTCCAGCATTAAAAATAGTTGCCGCTTTCGAGGTTTGCATTAGGTAGCGGATGGCCGCCGATTCGCGTGCTAGGGTCTGCGCCACTTGCCTGAAATCAGGATGCTTCGCCCCCACCGCCTCCCTCAACCAAGTTGGCACAAGAGAAGCATCTCCATGTCGTGCTAAACATGAAACATATCCCCATATAGGGCTATCTCGTTTGAGTTCAGGAGTAAACGTAGCCGAATCCCTGAATGTGTGCTTTCAGAGGAAACGTTGATTGGATAATAAATTTAGAGAGTAGATACGCACTCGATATTAGAGACTACTTTAGAAAGTATGCCAATGGAAGTGTGCTTCGGTGGTACAGAAGCGCTAGATATGAATAGTTAGCGTAGAACTCAAAATCACTGATTGGAACATACTGTCCCCCTTCCATGTCGACTTGAATATCGATGTTCTGAGCTGCAGTGAAAGGATGTCTTTATGGCTCAGAGAAAACGTACCATGAAGCCCTTCTCAGCTACCGCTGGAAGAGCAAATTCCGTCCCGTAGATTGTATCCAAGCCCATACCACCCTCATCTACGATCAAGCCCACGCCGTGTGTCCCATAAGCGGTCTCAAGGTATTCAGCGATCTTCTTCGCTCCACGTTGCCCACTACTTTCTTCGTCTTGACCAAAAGCCATAACTGAAAGGATGGCGTTAAATAGCCTCGTTAATGATAAGGGGGAAAAAGCAGACCAATCGTCTTGGTTGGCTCCCAACCAATTTTTATCAAATGCTCGACGGCAGTCATGATTCCGATAACATTGTTCTTGCAATCTCCGACTCCCCGTCCATAAAGCCACCCGTCTTGGATGACTCCTGAAAATGGAGGATACGTCCAGCGGTCCAGTGCAGTCGTACTAATTTGAGTTTTTACGCCTGCACTAAACTAAAGTAGGCTGTGGCTTACGCTGGAACCACATCCAAATGGCCAGTCAGTAGAAGAGGCTCGGCCTTTTTGTCTTTTCCGACCCAAGTGTAGACCAAAGAATAGCCTCCCACGTATTCCAAACGCAGTTGGGAGTGTCTAAGGACGACTTGTCACTTGTCACAATGAAAAGAAGACCAAAACAGGACTAACATTCGAGGGAAACTACCTTGAAGGTAGGTATGAAACTCGCCGAAAGGCCTCCATCTTTCATCTTCGGTAATGGGACCCATGTCGTCAAACGTCCTACCAAGCGATGTAAGATTAAGGTAACTTCTTTAGGAAACGTGGCGGGCTACATTGTAGGAATCCTAACTGCTCCTAGCAGCCGTTGTGCAGCTTGATCGGAAAATCCTGGTTCTTCGACAAATCGAGATATGTTGGAAGGTAGCGCTGCAGGACGAGGCTGAACACATACATCTGTCGATGTGATGCTTTCAAGAGTGAGTTTAGACTCAAAAAACCCCTGGAATTGCCATGCAGCGACGAGCAGAGTCGAGAGAAGTACGGAGAAAAACTTGTACCATCTTTGCCGGATTAAGGGCTTTACTGTGGCAGGAGTGTAGTCTAGAGCTTGTTTCACCATCACGATGTGATCAACAACTATCATGAAGTAGGTCTTGGATCCTCAAACCACTGGTGGACGCTTCCGAATGACCCTCCCACGATTGTCACTTTCGAACCCGTCTGGCGAAACCTTTCCAGGGCGAGATGTGACGATCTTCGACATTGAATTTCTTCCAAAAATGTTGTATGCGTTCAGATCTACAAAAAAGCCATGACAGTCGACTTCTACTTTCTCTCCTCTTCGTGACGACTCGTATCTCTCCCTCAGAAGATTTTCCAAACACCTGGAAAATTGTCAACATCATAAATCTATCCTTTGATCCAGCTGAATAATAAGCTCTGCGTCTCCGTCAAAATACAGTGCAAACAGGTCATCTATCTCCATACCTGTATAGAATCGGATACCCTCGATGTGAGACTCTATCTCTTTACCAAGTGGTTAGCAAAAGGTTCCATAAGTAACTCAAAGAGACAAACTAATCATCTCATTCGCCGCGTGTTTATTCAACGCCGTGCCAAGCCTGGTTGGGCTCCAGCGGTAGATTGTATGTGTCCTAGATGAAACCCCATTAACTCCAAATCATAAACGTCATATTTCGATACTTACAAGTTCCACTGCAGAAGTTAGCCTCTTTCAGCTTATACTTTGAATTCAGCACTAATTCACTCACATAACGTCTTGTGTCTGTAGGTGGAAGTATGGCGTCCAAAGATAAGAAACCGAATGCGAGTTTCAGGACGCGGCTTACCTGTATTACCAGTCATCCCACTCGGCGACGTGACGACTTGGGGTCCAAATGCTGCTTGAACCGCCTTCGAAAATGCGTTCCAAGCAGCCGAAGCTCCGTCAAAAGGAGCAACTGGACTAGGTTCATCGGCGAGAGAAATATACATCGTTATGTTTCCCGTTGGGCTCGATTTAGTGACTTGTTTGCCTTGAAAACGTAAATTATGCCTTTGAGCGACGACTAACACTTCATCGTAGAACACTTTTTCAGTCTCGGTAGCTGCAATGCGCGGTAAGTAGGCGATTCAATTTAAGAGTGAAAAAAGGTTCACTAGAGTTGAAGAACTCGATGCGACTATTGATAGTGGCATTTGCACTTTCCGCAAGGACGTTACTCTACGACACAACCATGTTACTCGAACAGAGGTTTGATGTTGAAAGTTTACCTTAATACCAGCATGGAAGAGTGTCACTGCTTTCGAGGTTTGGATAAGATAGCGACTGTCGAGAGACTGCTTGGCAAATTGCTGGGCCACTGCATTCATATCGGGGTTTTCTGATTGAACCGCGCTCTTGATCCAGGCCGGAACCTTGGCAGGCTGGCCGTACTTGGAGATACACGACAGCTGGCCCCAGATAGGACTCTCTAGTCTCATCTGTGGCTGAAAGACATTCGCATCTCTGCGTATAAGTAAGTGTCTTTACGCGAAATTTTTTACTTGAGGAGTCTAAACTTACTCAATCCTTGCCACGATCTTCGCGAGGATCCCAATCGTCGTGTGATCCGGCGGCACAGACGAGCTAAATTAGGACATGAAGCCTATGGACGGGGCTGCAAATGCCTGCCTACTCACTGTCCTCCTAGCATGTCTACATTGATGATCACGTTCTAATAAGATCGATCGAATTCTGTCAGTTGTCGGGCTCAACGAGACTATGATTCATCAGGGACACGACTTACCACTAAACCCTTCTCCGCAACGCCTGGTAATGCGATATCAACACCATATTGGCTATCAAGTCCTGAACCTCCTTCGTCAACAATCATAGCAATAGAATTATTTCCATGTTCACTAAGAAGGTGAGCTGCAATGGAAGTAGCCCCGTGGACTCCCCCAATCTCTTCATCGTTCCCGAATGCGAGGACTGTTCCAGTCATAATATGTGAGATTAGGTACGTCTTCCGTAAGACTTATAAGAGATGGATTCTTACTGATAGTTCGCTTAGGTTTCCAACCCACGGAAAGCAGTTGCTCGATGGAAGTCATTATACCAATGACGTTATTTTTACAATCAGACGAACCACGTCCATAAATCCAAGTTTCGTCAGATGCTCCCGCAAACGGGGGATGAGTCCATTGGTTGAGATCAGTATCCCTGGATCGAAGTTAATAGGTAGATGAAAACAAAGGAAGCAACTTCGTACACTGGAACGACATCCAAATGGCCGGTCAACATCAGCGGTTTCAAGTCGCGATTGGTGCCTCTCCACGTGTAAATCAATGCGTACTCGTTGACGATGGACAAGTCGAGCTGCGAGTGGCTTCCAAGAAATTATTTTCAGCATTAGGATTTTATATGATAGGAAGAAAGCTGACATTTGTGGAAAAGTGATGTGTAAATACGAATGCAGGTCCTTGAACGGCGCCCATCGGGGGTCCTCGTTGGTTGGTCCCATACCATCGTACACCCTGCAGATTAGGTCAACGAAATGTTCCTCGAAATTCAATAATCCTTACATGGTCGGGATTTTAACCGCTCCTATCAAGCGCTTCGTTGCCTCTGCCACGAAAGTAGGAGATGTAAGAAACTGAGTGAAATTCGATGTAGGAGTAGTAGGACTTGGTTGCGGGCAAGCGACCGACTCCAAGAGTTGCAATTCTCGCACTGCCACACTCGTATCTGCCCAGAGGCATGAAAGCAGCAGAGCGAGCCAGAGTTGGGTAAAGCTCAAAGCATTCATCTTCGGGAAGGAGGTTTCCTTTGCTCGAGTACAATCCAGGAGCTCATTTTAAAGGTCCAGCCATACCGACTATAGCGCGATGAGACGTTTCGAAGACTAGTAGGTTCTGATAGATGAAAGAGGATAAGCTTAGAGCCATCGAAAGAAGCGCTTGAATCAACTTCTGAGGAACCTTTCAGTCACTCAAAGTGATACCTACTATGCATTTTGGGGATGAGGTAAAGTCGATCTGACATGAATTCAAAGAAGACTTTCAAGACAATTTCTCAAAGCTGGAAATAATAAAGGTGAGCAATACTTCATGAGTGTGACTGGTGTATCCACTCGTGAGCGCGAGGGCCAGAAGGGAAACTGATAAATTGATCATCGATGCCAATCAATGATTCGGAGCGCTGAAGGATTCTCGCCGAATTTCTCTGAATTATTGTCATGCTGCATCGTTCCTCATGATGCACGACTCCTTAACGTCCTCTAGCATCGGAGGTCTACGTATTGCTGAAGGTTCCGAGGAGATCAACCATGTGTCTGGGATTTCGCAATGGAGATCACACCGCGGGTACTCCTTGTTTTAGCGCTTCTAATTGAATGCCATTGGCTCTGGTGTTATTTGGTTCCAAGTATTGTAACCACTAGACGACAGATAATCGTTCGAATATTCTTTCCAGCGCGAATTGTGGAGGCAGTTGGGACAGACATGTGAAAGTCCTGACCATTGGCGCAGTTTCCGCATTTCACGCCATACTGTATATGAACTTCTATTCTATTATCCTCACTTGGGAACAACCCGCCTGAGAGCTCGCTGATACACAGCGAATTTGCGAGGAGTTGGTTCTGATGAAACGCGTTGGTGTGTTTTTTGGCCAACCGGAATCCCCATGAGTTAGATCTTGTGAGATAAAATGCTTACGGCTACAGCGGACTAGTCGCTCACTAGAAACAGTCCCCAACATGACTGGACGGTGCTCCTCCACTCGAGGTATTTCGATCGACGCCGTTCTTTCGTTTTACGTTGATTTTGAGAAAAGCGTGCTTTTGCTTCCGGTTTATGATGTTTTGAGGGCCATCATGGTTACGGAAATCTCCGTGTGCTATCTGTGCAGGGTCATTCTTTCCCTTCTTCGCCTCAGGTTCGGAGCCAGTGCCATCATAGGTTTTAAGGGAATGATGGCAGCGTTGCGGCTGCGCTGCTGCCCCTTAGAATTCGTTGGATAGTCGCGGCACACACACGTCTTATTACGCTGACTGCAGACTTCTCGACAAGTTGTTGAGACCCAGAGCCGTGCATATGTTCTCGGCGACGATAGTACTCGGCACCACGCTCCGAGACGCTAGACGTCTAATCCACCGGCAAACAAAGAACTAACGTCTGTGGGAATGGCACTACACTGCTTTGATGGGGTAACTCCCGTATCTGGGAAATCGTTTCTTGTATGTATTGATCTCTGCAAGAGCGATTTCAGCGGACGGCCCTATATTGGAGTAAAGCTACCTGATTCTTTGAGTCAGCTCCTGTCTATTTGATGTGTTGATAGCTTGCGTTTTTCACGATGACGCCGAAAGAGATCTAATGAGTCGGAGTAATAGGAAAGGGAAAGGGCAAACCCTGGCACTGTACAGCCACTTCATGGGATTACTGTGCCTGGGTGAAAAGGTTTGCACCCTGAAATGTTGTGCACGGGCTGCGTTGTCCCTTGCAAAGTTCGACCTCCCGCGATCCCCAGCCAATATGTCATATTAGCGCGACCTAGAGAGCTAAAAAGGGAAGGTTATACCCTGCGAATTGCCCTTCGAAGTTGCAGCTTCGTTGTGCTGAAGTTTACCTCACGTCTTGCGGGGCATGTTCTCTTAATATGGTATGTGGAAATCCGGATGTCGTCCCGTAGGCAATTTCCAAGGTGTGCCCTACTTTATCGCTCGTTCAGAAGGATGCAGCCATGATGCATTAATGACCGGCGAACGATTCATGATTTTCTCGAGACTGTTCAGTTAGTGAGATCGTCCAATCTCACTTCGCTCTCTGGAACATTCCGTGGTGAATCTATGAATGTTTCCCTCTCATCGTTCGACTGCTTATCCCCTTTTGCCATTCCCAGAGGATACAAATCCTCGACGCAGACGAGATTGTCTAAGGGGCTCTTCTACACCAATCAATAAATCAATCGGTATCCAAGAAGATGTATGTAAATTATGGCCTGTCCTCCTCATTTAAATTTTCCGTTTGTTTCCGACCTGCCGCATCAAAGAATTATTTCCGTAAACGGAGATTTGAAAGCCAACAATAGGGGCTGTCTAGCCGAACCATGGCAGTTTTGATTACTCAAGTTCAGAGATAGATAACCAGTGCAATAGGACGATGTTGAGTGTATAGGGTGACTCCGATAAATGCATTAAACGAAACTACGAACCTTTGAAACTACACAAATCCTTGGTAGCAGAAGTTGAGAAATTGGCGCAGATTCAGTGACGGGGCTGATGCCGGTACCGTCAACCTGCCTAAATTGGACTAGTGTGGGATCCTAAAAATGGGGGAAATCCTCTAGTCCCTGACATGAGAGACCAGAAGTGGAAAAATGAATTATACTGAATACATCGACATCGTGAGACATGATCGGAAGCTTCGCGTGCTATATCAAGGGACAAGCGAGATTGAACGATTTGACGGAAAAAGCAAGGAAATGGCAATGCCGTACTGCAAAGTCTGTCAGCACTGCGCAGATAATTTACAGCGGTGCCGAGCTGAACAAATTTCATGGAATAAGTAGATTATACGAGGATATGTAAGTAGCAAAAATTGGATTCATCGAGGTGCGAAAGAGGACAGACGGTTGCCACGTGCCGCAAATTTGGGGCTAGCGAAGGAGGCGGGTTCAGACCAATCAGGAATCGAATGAAATCAGATCTGATGCACGTTTTTATTATTTCCAATGTTTGTTTCCAGATCCAAAAATGGATGTCCCAGGATATTGGCCCAGGAAAAAAGATAGTCTAAACTCAGACCAGGGTCCTCACATGGCCCCGTTACGTATCGCTTTTTCACTTGCGCCAAGACAAACAACGCCCGTGTCCTCATAACTCGGTCTATTTTGACGCCAACCTGTTTCTTCCCTAAGTACCTTTTAGCATCCCTTCATTCTCTACCCTTACTTGACAATTGACAATGCCCCGCGCAGAAAAGTCGCATCTCGGCAGCCAATATTATCACTCTCAGTTTAGCAACTCTCAGTATCTTCCCGACTCTTCAACATCTTCAGGATCGCCGCCTATGTCTCCCGCTTCGTCACATCCTGGGTCTCAAACTCCCTCTACCGGGCCTTCTACTAGTACCTCGGCTTCGTCCAAAAAGAAACATGTTTGCCAAACTTGTGAACGTGCTTTCACTACGAGCGGCCATCTCGCTCGCCACTCAAGAGTTCACACCGGAGAGCGCAATCACAAATGTCCCTTCCCTGGCTGTGAAACTCGATGTTCTCGACAGGACAATCTTCAGCAACAGTAAGTCTTTAACTCAATTACGCATCAATGCATAAGAATATCTACTAACATCTCGAGTAGCTACCGCATTCACTTGTCCCCCGGTTCACGACGGAGTTCTGCTCGGTCTGGAAATGCACGCAAGCGCGGTACCAACACTTCGTCGGCTGCCTCTGCCTCGAGTGAACCACCTGCTATTCCGCCCCCAATGACCCCTCCACCTTTGGAGCAAGCCCATATCTATACACACCACTCCCCACCCCCTGACTCACCCCCACCACTCGCCCAAGCTACTCTTCCCGCCACCGCCGCTCTGCCGATTCCTCATTCGCGAATGGATGGGAACTCCGGTCGTTTATCCTCTTCATCCTCTCCTGATACCTCGTACGCTACACCCAATGGGCCCATGCATCATATGGGGTCGCAAGGTGTCGGCATCTCACACTCCGCTCAGCTAAACTACAACTATCGCAGTGGCACCACAACATATCAAGAGCAGTCTCAGCCTACAGGAGCCGGATATACATCATACGTCCATACAACCCCTGTGTCAAATCCCTCAGCCAGTGGTTCCAATGGAGCAAATAACTTCGCCTCCTATGGCAATTCGCACTCCAATTTCTCCAACCAACCTCATAACCGAAACTCTCCGCCAGCCCCAATGCATTCTCGTCATTCGATTTCGCATATCAACAATCCTCACTACCCGCCATCGGGCTCCAATGCAGCTCCCGCTTCACCCGCCTCGTCTCATTCAGTCTCGTCACATACATCAGCCCCTCCTACTCCTACCTATCCAGTGACTTACGACGATGGTCAATCGTTCCACCACAACGGTAACGGTATGGTCGCTGATCATGGCAATCAAATGGGTCCCCAATCACACATTGTCCACAACGGGTACACAAACGCAGTTCCTCATGCGTCACGTTTCAATTCCCCTCCTCCGACACTTGCCCCTATTCAAAACGAGCGGTATATTCGTCAAGAAGAGCCTCGCCATGCTCCATCACACAATACATCTCCGTACATCCACCATCCACAGCCTCTATCAAACGACTACTCGTATCATCAGACAATGGCACTCGGTCATGGCGCCTGGAAAACGGAGGGTATGAGAAAAGGGGCCACAGTGGTCTAACCGTTTTTCTTATCGATTCTCGTCTCATTTCTCTCTATATTATCGCATTGATAGATCTTCGATTACATTACTTTCTCTTGCTGGTACATTGCTCGCTCTTCTCATTGCTGTATGTGTATCCATTGCCAAACTACTCTTGGTCTATTTGCTTTCAGTATCACACATAAATGTCGTATATTTTATATGCTTTTGTAACGGAATGTTTAACTACTACTAGGATTTACCCAATGCCCGCTTGTTTCCAAGATTGTGCGAAACTTGTTCACTTGATGCGCACATCGCACATTGCCGGTCAAAGTTTGGCTCACACCATCACGGACAACAAGCTCATTCCCAAGCCACCACCTTGTGTCCCCAGTCTTCAAACCATCCCAAAACTAATGCCGAGTGACTTAGACAAGTAAGCAGAGCTCATTGAATCTGGCGTTAACGAACCAGGCAAATTTCCGTAATATCACCAACTGATCACCGACGCAACCAAACTTGGGCTCTCCAGCCAAATCGAACAACTCATGCGATGTGAACCAATATCGGAAGAACAAGTTAAGCGGCTTTGTCTCAAAGCGAGGGAAATCCTAATCGAAGAAGGGAATGTCCAACTAGTCGATTCTCCCGTGACGGTAAGGGTCAAAAAATTATCGTCACTCTCTTCAACTGTCCTTAGACGATCTAAAAGATTTGTGGAGACATCCACGGCCAGTTTTTTGATCTCATGGAACTATTCAAAGTTGGGAGATTTTGTCCAGATACCAACTACCTTTTCATGGGTAAGCGTTTGCGGCTTCATCTACACGCTATCCTATTCTTACTCGCTACCTCAGGTGACTTCGTCGACCGGGGGTTCTACTCCGTAGAGACGTTTCTCCTGCTTCTGGCCCTTAAAGTTCGGTATCCTGAAAGAATCACTCTGATTCGAGGGAACCATGAATCCCGTCAGATCACCCAAGTGTACGGCTTCTACGATGAATGCCAACGAAAATATGGGAGCAGCAACGTTTGGAGATGGTGCTGCGAGGTGTTTGACTATCTTGCCCTCGGGGCTATCGTGGATGGTCGCGTTCTCTGTGTTCATGGTGGTCTTAGCCCCAATTTGACTAATGTCGATCAAGTACGTTTCATTATATTTGTCGTGTTGTGGTTCTATGCCCCAAAACTTGAATCTTCTCGGATGGCTCTGACTGCTGGCTACCCCCCAACGTGTAGATTCGGGCTATTGACCGGAAACAAGAAGTTCCACATGACGGACCTATGTGCGACCTTCTTTGGTCCGACCCTGATGGTTGGTGTCGATCATCTGAAGTTTCGCGGCTTTCCAGACTGAGATTTGCTTGTAGACATTCAGGGATGGGGCCTATCACCTCGAGGCGCCGGCTTTCTCTTTGGTTCCGACATTACGAAAAACTTTGCGCACAATAATGCCATTGACCTGATCGCCCGAGCTCATCAACTCGCCATGGAGGGTTTCAAACACATGTTTGATAGGACAATCGTCACGGTTTGGAGTGCGCCAAATTATTGCTACAGGTATGGTCCTCGTAATTGATTATTGAACCACAACACACCTCTTCCTCACCCCCACTTTACGTTTGGTCTCTTCGAATTTGACCAGATCTCCGGTTTTACTTGCCTCATGTCAAGTTCGCCGTTGAGCAGAGCCTCCGGTCTTTCAGTTTGGGTCCAATCGGACAACGCTTTGTTACTCTTTTTATTTTTATTGAGCGATCGAAGATGCAATACTCATGGACTTGGCACTTTTAGATGCGGAAATGTCGCTTCTATTCTGGAGCTTGACGAACACCTCGCACAGGAGTACAAAGTATTCAGCCATGCACCAGTTGTACGTCTCGTCTGCCATTCCACCTGTCAGTTTTGAGCAAACAATTTGATTTTCTGTTTTCATGCAGGACGTCCGATCGATACCCGCGAAACGACCACCAGCAGACTATTTTCTCTGAGTAATATAGCTATAACTTGCAATCGATAGATCTTAGACAGGTGGTCATAGTCAGAGTGGTTAGCGCTTCAAATTTACTGGTTTTTGTTTCATCTCGCTTCCTGTCATTTACGACGGCGAAGGATTAACCTCTGACTTCAATACAGAACTTTCCGAGGCTCGTGCTTTTAGACCGGAAGTGTACCTTTCTGGCCTCTACCCTAATTGTCATCCAATGACAGTCACCTTGTACCATGTTCCAAACATTGAAGCACGCCCTTGGACGACGAAGTCAGCCAACAAAAGAACAATGTTTCGCCCGTTATTGAGCTGTGACGTAGAATTGACCCTTTCAGCTGACAAATCATTGAATAAAAAGAGTACAAATTAAGTTACAACCAAAAAAAAAGCGAGTACAGGAGCCTGAGTTTACCGTACCTTTTCACGCCTTCAAAAGGGGATCCCTGTATATATTTGACGACCACATTCAGTTTAATCTGATATATTGGACTGTTCTGACCACGTTTTCTGATTAGAAGCATGACTCTGGTTGCGAGCATCGAAACAAGGTATAGCATCGATGAAGATTCAAGATCGAGTATGGCAAGCAAAGCGGACAGAACTCATCATCTATTTGACATACTGTATGCACAGCATTATTGTACACAAAATATCGCCTTAGAAGGGGAATACCTTTTCCTCAAGGGAGAAATATATATCTGACTTTGCGGTTTAGTTAGTGTCACTCTTTTTGTCCTACCCCAAGCGGCTGAAATGCGCGAATTGATCGGGAAGCGTTGTGGTCGGGGCACAAAACGCACCAAGTCGCAAATATTTTCGAGAATTAATCGTTAACAGAATAAAAATCAACGTCTTCGCGAAAAGAAGCTCTGTACTGATTGCATCGCCTTCTGCGGGTCATGGTCATGCGTACCAGTGTGACGACGGAATCTGCCAGACAATGCCTTGCGTTTCGAAAAGAAAACTACGATATCTAATTACAATCATTTCGGAGCCAATCTATGCAAAAGGATCGTGGCTAATGTACGTACTCTGCTGGCAATATCTCGAACGTAGATAAGTGGATTATTCTAGTAGCAAAACAACGGTGTCAGACTAATCAAGAAGACCCCTAAGTTTTCCCTTTCGGGGCAGTCTTGCTGAAAAGCTTCGCTTTTTCAATCGCGGCGTTACCTAAAATTCGTAGCTGAGATTAGAAACTACTTGAATGAAAACAGGCCAGACGCTTACTCTTTTTGACGAGATTCTTCTTGTAATCATGAATAGAGATCTCTGCTTTCGTGAGATTTCTAATTGTCTTATCAGCAACCTCCCATAGTTCCTCAGCGACTTGGCCAATTAAGCCTGCACACAGATCCCGACCTGATTAGACATTTGTAGGTTTATGGCAATATAAGAACCTACGGAAGTCATGCGAGACGATCACGACGCCGCCTTCGAACTCTTTAATCGCCTTAGCGAGCGCGTCGATCGAGTCCATGTCCAAATGATTGGTAGGTTCATCGAGAAGAAGAATATGTGGATGCTCCATCGAAAGTTGAGAGAAAACCACACTTGGAGGAGATGAGTCTAAGAAATTCTTGGCAACAGTACGATTGCTCTCACCGGTTGCGCAGACCATCAGATAGCTGTTTGATCGGCGAAGTTTGATGAGGTCCAGAAAGCCCAAAACGACCAAGTTGCGCTCGCCACGCTTGAAGGTCTTTCTCAGGAAACTTTTCACTAAATAGGCCCTGGAAGTATTCGATGGGGCTTTTGTCGTAGGGAAGTTGATCCGCTGAATGTTGGGAATATTTTGCAAGTTTGAGTTGGACGTGCTTTTGGATCGTTCCTTCCGTCGGCCGTAGTACGCCAGTGATAAGATTGAGAAGGGTCGACTTCCCTGCTCCGTTGGCACCGAGGATTGCAATTCGGGAGTCCATACTGTTGGACGTGAGTGATATAAAAAATAAAAAATAAAAAAACTCTACTGACTCGATACCGAAGGAGAGTTTTTCGTATAGATATTCTTGTTTCTTCCCTGAATACGAGAACGCGACGCTATCAAAAGCAATAATTGGCGGAGGAAGTTGGTGAATATCCTCGAAGTTAAATCTGTATACCCCATTCAGTCAGATCCGACATGTTCTAAGCTTTGACTCACCGTAACGGTCGCCGGCCTTCCACCTTTTCAATGAGGCCAGCAGCTTCCATCTTATCGATAATCTTCTGTTTCGATTTGGCCTGTTTGACTAAGTTGGCGTACGTTCCAGCCGAAGCGATGAATCTAGAAAGGGATTATTATAAAACGGATATAAAAAGTAAACAAAGACGCACTTTTTGATATGAGCAATTTCATCCTGTTGTTTGTTGTAGGCCTTCATCTGATTCACCTCATTCTCTTGCTTAGTTTTGACGTAGGTGCTGTAGTTACCGGTGTAGTAGACTAACTTCTTCTTGGGCGTCAAGTCCATGATATGAGTACAGACGGAATCCATGAAATCTTGCGAATGCGATGTAAGAATGAGGATGTGATTGTATGTTGAGAGGTACGCTTCGAGCCAAACGACGGCGCCAAGATCCAAGTGATTTGTTGGTTCGTCCAAGACAAGAAGATGTGGTTTGATAAAAAGAGCACGAGCCAAAGCCACCCTCATCCGCCATCCTCCACTCATGTCTCTTGTCGGTTTCTGCATCATGGTCTGCGAGAAACCCAGACCGTGAAGAATACTCGAAGCTTTCGCCTCGAAAGTACTTGGATCCATCTCTTCGAGCTCTTCATAAGCCATCTCAAGTGCAGTTTCGTCAACATCGTCAGCCATCGAAAGTTTCTCGATTTGCGCCTCTAGCCGTGCAACCTTAGTTTTGGCAGAAGCAATGATAAAGTCGACGGCGTTGACGTCAGAGGGCTCAGCTTCTCCGCGAACAATGTAGATATCAATCTGAGAAGGTATCTCAATATCCCGTTCGGCAATGGACTGCAGAAGGGTTGACTAAAACACGAGTTAGAACGATGTCTCCTTGAATGATAGATCCTAGATCACCTTTCCAGAACCATTTTCTCCAAGCAGACCATACCTATTACCATAGTTAAGCGATACTTCTGCCCCTTCGATCAAAAGTCGACCATGGAAAGATAAAGTATATTGGTCGATCTTGATATCTCGACTTTGGGGATCAGACACTAAAACTCCTGAGGCGCTCCTGTAAAATGTGAGTTGAGCCTAACTATTTAACGGCCTTACCTACCTATCTGTGGCCAAATTCAACTTCGCCATCGACATAAGGTCTTCTTGGCTACCAGCTTTGCTAGCTGCGCCGCTCATACTCGTCAGAGGGGTGGAGGTGCCATTGGATCCAGGTGCGGATGATGAGGCGAAATCGCTTCCCCCAGCAGCTTTCTTAGCCGCTTTCTCTGCCAATCGTTTCTGTTTAGATGAAGATGGGGCCATCGTCGATGGTGTGTGCACAAGCTGTTGCCCAAATTCCAAAATTTCGATAAGATGGAGCGGAGTTCTAAGCCTCGTGGCTAACACGTGATCAGATGCAAGAAAGGCACCAGCAACCTTTTTGTCCTTCTCGTCCTACCATCGTTTCCGAGTTGCTATATAGCTTACAGGCACGCTGCTTCGCCTCCTAGATATCATTTGATTTCTCGTTGAAAAATCACCTGGAGATGCTGGAATGGTCAGCCACTGTACACCTTCCTGATGCGTGGGGACCGAATCCATTAATCTCACCGGCGCTCAGTGCTCCCCAAACGTGGTTGTCTGCATTTCTGCTCGCGGTCATCTGAAGTCATATCATCTGTGAGTCCCTTTACAGAGAAATCGTCGCTTTCACGCTATGTCGCCCAGCCACCATCTAAACTTTGCGAGTAGCGAAATTTAACTCTTCTGTTTCGTTGCAACACATGCTTCTTTCAAACCCCTACTCCAATCGAGACATTGTAGCCCCGCCCCTCTAATTAAAATTTTGGCTCTAATTTCAATGTTCGAGGATGTTGAGCCCTGCAGACCCTGCAGATCCCAAAGAGCCCTGTGCTGATCCGTGTACGCTTCGCAGGCTACAAGCGGAACCAAAAGGGTATATAACGACCTAATACGGAGATTTGGTCCCGCTTTTTGTTCTGTATGGATCATATCAGTGATAACATAGTCCACCCGTACTGAAACTGTTTCATAAGATTTCAAGTAAACTTCCTATTGTCTGGTGATCTCTTTTGCCACGGGTGATACCGAGCTGAAGCTCGTTATTTTCTCTGGTTGATCTATGGGATTATCACACTCTCAAGATGAATACCTGAAGAACTGTCAAGCGAGATCTCACTAATTGAATTGAGGCCGCTGGGAGAACATTTACAGCAGTATCCAATCAACTGACCTTTCTTCTCCCAGTTAACGACATGAAAAACCCCAAATCATCTCGTTTGGTGGTAATTTCCTCCGACATGTCGGTGCGACCTGGGAAACTAAACAGCAATCGGAATAAACTCGCCCGTCGTTCCGATTCCCGGACTTCGAAAGGTGATAACCGTTCCCGCCTCATCCATAGAGTCAGGTTTCGTTCACACCAAACAGAACCCCAGATATCTCGCAGGGTTTATCAAAGTGAAAGAAATGTTTTTTATTGACCGTAGACGATGGGAACTCATAAATCGGATATCATCAGCATCCTCACCACACTGCGGACTGTATTCTTCCAAGAGCGATTTGAAACAATAATTGCAAATAATCATTAGTCGTCAAGTTCACTGGAACACGTAACTCAACATTAACAATGAATAAGTCACCGGTCAACTGCGAAAAGTCAAACCTGAACATCTCAGGTAGACTTTGGCTGAGAAATACTTGTCAGGGTCAGCCGGTCCGTCCCTTGGTATATATTGGGATGGATCTATCCGAAATCAACTTCTATGCTCATCCATCAGAACGTGTCCAGGTGCTAACCATTCCAGCAGTGCGCTCAGATCAACGACGCTTAACACGTCGGAGCAGTGCGTGGATTTAGGGAGATACCGACGCTTGAGACAGTTAATCATGATCTCATTTTGATATTTGAGCAACTGTCGACTGAGCCAAGAGTTGAGCCAAATCATGATATACCGCACTAATCTAATGTTCGCTGGGACAAGAATTTACGTGCCTAGGAAACTCGGTGCGAGTTTTCCTTTCGCAAGATCGTACCATGCTTGTATACCTCCTCTGGAATATCCGAGCCTGTTCTCAGGTGGAGTTATAAGTGGGAATGCCTCTCCGAGGATCACGAGAGAGGTCCGCGTCCCAAACTCAATGTCAAAAATAGATTATATTCCTTCACAGAAAGGGAATATATCACATAGCCAATTTACCTGAAATCGCTCTCTTTACTGTGGACCGACGAGCATAAATGTTCCAGCCAAGGGATCTCCCAAACCCACTTGTTGAGCAAAACTAGAAAGATTCCAGTTGGTAATCGACGTTCCCGAAGTAACCAGGCGTTGAGTCGGGAATTGAGTGGATTGGTTGTAAAGGAAGAACACATATCTGATAGCCGTCAGCAATAATGAACTTGCCATGTTTATTCGAGTTTACCTGTGTGGGTCAGTTCCAGAAGGGGCTGGCTGGAACCATGCTGTGACGGCCGCCGTGGTGGTGGAAAGAACGCCGGGATTTGCTGCATTGGTGGCGCTCCATCCTCCTCCAAGGTAGTGTCGAATGGGTGACCAAGTAGGAGACTGAGTGGTAGGTGCATCGAGATCCACCATCACAATCACGAATGGTCCTGTACTCGTAGTCCCATTGACTTTGTACTGTGGTGGGCCAACAGTAGCTACGAGCATACACGTTAGTCAAGTCCTCTCAACTAGTAGGAGCACTTTACAGGCTCTTGGAATCCTTGTCCCAGCCTTGAGAATGACGGGACTTCCATTTTGTTGAGGAAGAGTCACTTGAAGGAGCGCTGTTGGGTTGAATTTAATGCTCAAAGCAGTAGGGATCTAAACCCAAGGTGATGTTAGAAAGAATACGTCTCTAGAGTACTTGACCGACACACCTTGGCAGTATCAAAAGCAGTCTTTACCTCTGCTGCATCGATATCTTGGGCAACCGTCGTCAAGGCTGCGCCTAGTACGGCGAGTAAAGAAATATTGAACTTCATTGTATATTAGAGAGAAAAGGATGCTATTTGAAAACTTCGAGCTGACCTTTTATCCCACTTTCCAAGATACGCCAAGACTCGTTGGAGAAAGAATCATATCACTTACCGAAGAAGATCCAATCTAGTCCACCAATCCCCCGCGAATTGATGGAAACTCGCCAGAGAAATTGGCTACAACAGGAGAAGAAAGAGCTGGCGCACGCCCGTACCTTACCAAGGTAATTTCAGGGCTGCGTGTCGAACGACCTGTCCACTGATCGGCCAGTCATGATTGACGCCTTGATACTGAAATTCTGTAACCTAGCGGTCAGTGCAAGGCTTCGGCTGGAGATTATCCATTGAAGCTTTGGCCTGACAAGATCGACCGCGATCATTTTATGGTCTGGTGTTCACCAGAGTCCGCATAAAATGTTCTACCAAAACCGAAGGATGAACGGAACCAGCACGATAATTCTCAATTTCCCGCAGATGAACCCTACATTTTCTTGGCGTGAAGGTCTTGTAGGGCATAACATGCATTTGCTTTGAACATCAACCTGCGGTACTTCTTTTCATTACCTCAAACCGAGTGATATAGCGCTGGTCAACTTGGAAACGTCAAGTACTTCCTTTGATCTCGTGATTTAACGAGTCACAAGCGCTTGACAATGCAAGCGCTGGCACAATTGACGCTCGCCTACAGACGCGAACAGTGAACAATGAAATGCTTCTGACTCATTTTCAACATCCATCAGAACGCGGGGCCATTGCCAATTTGGGACTCGTCGGTAGGCGCTTACTTACCATAAAGGGATGTATGGTCACATTTGTATACCGACAACTTTGTTTGGGTCACACCTGGGGAACTCCAAACAGCTTCGATTGGGAAACATTTTGCTGTCACCGATGTTTGTGGGCGCTCTGGGTATCAAATTCTTTTCAACATGAAGTTATCGAGCCAATCAGAATCATTGAAGACTACGGGAATCCTAATACGTGTTGTTGACCGACATCAACAAGCCCGCCCTATAAAACCCGCCCTCCCGACAAACATGGTTGACTCACAACAAGCTTCCACCCAGTATCCTCTTCACTACGCGCCATCTCCTTATTCGGACCTCCTCCTCTTCAAATATGAGCTTTCACCGCCAGGTAGTCAGTGCATCTCGAAATGAGTTTTCAACTCCATCAGACGCGTATGGGCAAGCGTACGGCAGCCCCGCATCGGCTTCTTCTTGGGGAACTCTTTCCACAAACGTTCCCCTTCCCAAAAACCTCAGTTCTCCAAGCACATACTCGTTCGGCTTGGACAGTCCATCGCATCAGGGTCATTTCAGGTTGGCGCAAAATGCTACATCACCACGAAGGGATTCCCATAGCGAGGACCTGTACTCTCGTTCGTCAATAGCTTCCTTTCCAGGCGCTGGATCCAGTGGTAAGTTGAGAGCATAAATCATCGTCCTCGAGCGTTTGATGGATGTTGATTTCGTTGATGACAGGATTACTCCCACAATCCGGACCGGCCCAACCCAGCACGAGCATCGCCCTCATACCCACCCTGAGCATCCATTCCGAAGTCCAACAACGCGTCAACTTGGATTTGTCTCGAGCGCCTTCGCTCTCACCCTCGACCTATAATTATCACCCGAGTATGTCAAGCTCAGCCTTTCATCCTAGTATGACATACACCGATATCACCATTCATGGACCTGTTAAATGGTCATTTCGAATCCACACTCCCCATGCCTTGACAGTGTATGATGTTCTCAATCAATTGTATCATTATCTTCAAGGAAGTGATGGACGTCACGATGGCCTCTCCTCTCGAATGAAACCAACTCAAATGAGCGTTGGCGACTACAGAAATCAAAATCCCCAGCGGGGATTATATGGCGATGGCGTTAAACGTTTGGATTTACTTGGACCTCGTCACTTTTTAGCAGGACTTGACTCCGCACCTGGAGATAATGCTTGGAATGTGTACCTCTCGACTTCCTCCTAGATGGAACTGTCTTTCTATTTTTATGCTCAAAGACTCTAGTGAAGGTAATCTTATTTTGCTGTCGTGTATCCTCTTCTATCTCTGGGACAAATTCTCGTTTTCGTATTGCTTTGATAACCTCACCTCTCATCTATCGTAACTCCCTTGAGTCTCGTGTTTAGCAAGTTTAGATTACAGTACTTTGTGTTTCATCTCATATGGACATGACTACTCTTGTATTGATTTTTGTAGCTTTAGATCTCAATCGCATCTCAGCCTCTCTTTTAGTTTGTTGAGCCTTCAAACAGTTTCACGCGTATGCCCTGATCGTCGATTCCCGGAATTTCCAACTCCGCGACACCTTGTTGGAGCCATGGCCACGAGAATAACTGGAACCTCGCTTTACCCAAGAGCCATTTTGATACTTACGAGACCAGGGGGTCAAATCGATCTTTATTGTCAACAAGTTAGCCGCGCTCTTTGAACTAGTTTGGGAAACTCTTTGTACATTTGCACTGTACCCTGGGCTCTAGCAACATAATTCCCATATGTGGAACAACGACACTCGCTACGGAAGCAACAAGACTGCCACATCTCTGGTTATGACATTGTGGGCGTATTACGGTGTGTTGCATTTTTCTTATATATGAAACAGGCGCCGTGCAAGTTAGTCCACTCTGTTATGGTCTTCCGCTGTGCGAAGCTATGACCACTTTTATTAACTGGTCGACTTCTTCAACCCTTCGTTTTCTTCTGCTCATCTTCATAACTTGTCACTCATTTTCTCTATCTCATGCCCTCCTCAACATTACTATTGATGACACAAGCTCCTACATTCATTTTGAACCTCAGGAAAGCTGGACACGAATAATTGATCAGAGTGGTACCTTGGATGCAGGCGGTTCACATATGATCACAGACGATCCTAATGCTTTCGCTCTTGTTACCATTGCTTGTGAGTGTGTAAAAGCTATTTCAACTACGTTTACTAACATGCCTGCAGTCACATCAGTATACGTCCTAGCTCCTTCCTGGCCATACGCGGTCTCCTCCCAGGTCACAGTCGGGGATGCAACATTGTTGGTTGACCTTCAGGATCATACCGTCCGGGATCTAGGTGTCGGTAGTAGTGCTCCGCCAACGGTCCAATCTCACCCAGTCGCCAGAATTGTGAACAGCAATTACTCCACTCAGACCATCCGGATATCCGTTCCTCCTGGAGGAAAATTTGCGGTCTTCGACATGTTAATGTAAGTTCGCCGTAGCCTAGCGACATTCATTCCAGTGTCTAACCCTGCAGCAGCATTCAGATTCCAGACAATCAGCTTATACCCGATGGTCTTGCGACGACAAGTGTGGTTTCTGGATCTACAGCTACAGCGATTAGTGTCGCAACAAGCGACCCTTCTACAACGAGCTCCACTGCTTCTGGTACGACGACCCCAAAATTGAAGCATGCCGCAGATGGTGATGGCTCAGAAACTCCAAGCTCTCGTCAAGACTATGGTTTACTGATTGCCATTGCGGTAATGGTACCCACCATTCTCATTTTGTCGGGACTGCTCTTCTGGAAGTGTTATACTCTCCGAAAGAGAAAGCGCTCAAGAATGAAGCACCTCATCGACATCGATTCTTCTCATACCTTGAATTCTGCCAAAGAGTTTCCCCACTACACTCCGGATCCCCAAGAAAGTCCCTACGTACCCGTCAGTTCGACACCTGCTTCTCCCTGGAACGGCGCTCCTTCTCCACATGATAATCCTAGGATATATCTATCGCCTCAACCTCAGCCTAGCCCTCAACCTTCATGGTCCGCAGGGCATGAGGGCATGCCTTCGATTGCCCATCCCTATGCGCGAGATCGAATCCCGAACTCCAAGCCTATTAAACAAGAAAAAACGGCCAACCTACAAGTTCTGAATCCACCTCGGTTTACAATGCTAAGCGGTGTAATGACGTTGAGTAGCCCACCGAGTTACGTCTCCGCTCTGGATGGTGTGGCAAGCTCGTCAAGGACCTTCTCCGATATTCCTCCCGTTCCTCCTCTCCCGGCTCTTATTCGTCAGAAGTCTTGAAACCAGCATGGTCATCACGATTGTCGCACACGACATTTAATAGATATTACGACTTATTTATTCGAAGTAGCTTTGTTTATATAACTTATTTGACCACTGTCCAGCCGCCCTCCTATATAATATACTTTTGTTACCATCTAATCAAATTATGTTCGCTGCTAATAAGTGCTGTGTTCAAATTTTATTCGAGAAAGACATTGTAATGGGGACATAGGGACGCGTATTGGCTAAGAATTAGCGCTAGTACCAGCGACACGAGTTGACGGAATTTCAGCATCCTTGGGTTCAGTTTTATCAGCAGCAACGCCGACAAAAGTTGGGAAGCTGGACGACGACTTTAGTCACAAAAAAGGCGGAAGCTAGTACGAGCAATATACCGAGGGACTTTGTCACGAGTAAGCTCTTGAAAGCGATAAACAATAATCGTTCCAATTGCTGGAGGCTTGTTTCTTTGTTTATCGCTCAAACCCGATCCAACGTTGAAGGTCTAAGAAGGACAGTTGAATTCAGCAAGTTAATGGCAAACCAGAACAGCTGAAACTACCTTTCCGGAAGCCATCTTGCACTTCAGTCCTCCCGTTGATCCTTTGAGTCTACCTTTACCGGCAACATATCCAGTAACGATGGCTTCAGCATCGTAGAACGTTTTGATTTTCAGGAGCGTTCCCGATCTGTGACCTTCATACTTGCTGTTCAAGAGAATCATCATTAGAAAAGAATTATGACTGAGACGAGATAGACCTACGAGCCAGCTTTTCGAAGCATAAGGCCCTCGCCGCCAAGAGCTTCAACTTCCTTCAACTTAGAGAGAACGTGTTCGCGAGATTTTGCAATTTCTTGTTGAACGACCACGATCTGCTCGGAAGCGTGTGTACCTCCTTGACCGAATGTTTTCTGTAGAAAATCGTAGCGGTCTTCAAACGGTTCCGTTTCTCGAGATGGAATGTCGAAGATCTACCACACAGTCAAGATCTAGAAAGTTGAATGAGGTGCAAACCTACCTGAAAAGTGATATTCTTCCAGTGAGGCGAATTGACGGTCTTCACGACGGAAACCGTCGATTGGAACTCTCCTCTGCCACCAAACAGTTCTCCATCGAGGGTTACATCAATGGGAAGTTCTTTAGAAAGTTAGCCAGCTTGAGGTTACGCAGGACACCGATGAGACGTACTATCGAGAAACCATTGTGGTGGAGTGAAAGGATTGCCAAGTCTGCTGATGAATCGTGAGCCATCGTAAAAAGTGCTGAGGTATTCATTAGTAACTGAGTGCAAGAAGAGAGGCTTTAGGTACCGGATTCCATCTAACTTTTCAGAAATCCACCACCCAGCAGGGTCAGGTCCCGTTTCTAGGTCCCATTTGTTGGCGAGCAGAAGAGCAGGGACCGATTTCCCTTTGGCAGGTTCTTCCTCCTCATCGTCTTCTTCGTTCTCGTCTTCCTCGTCGTCTTCCTCTTCTTCTTTCTTGACGTTTTTACCTTTGGACTTTGTGCTTACTGGTGCCGCAGCCTTTCGTCCTCGTTTCGACGGTGGAGGTTTGACGTCTTCCTCTTCATCATCTTCGTCTATAGCATCTTCTGCTTCATCGTGGGCGGTACGTTTGCGTTTCGCTGGAGCAGCCTTTCGTCCTCGAGTGGCAGGTTTCACCTCCTCCTCCTCCTCCTCCTCTTCTTCTTCTCCTTTTTTCTTTCGTTTGGAGGGTGTCTTAGCAGCAGCTTTGGATTTCGGAGCTGCCTTGCTTTTGGTAGCTTTGGCACCTTTTGGAGGTGGACCGTCTGGGTTCTTCATCATGACACGAGCGTCTTCGTATTTGTCGCCCAGCAAAGATTTGAGATGCTTGCAAGAGCGCGCATTCACCGGAACGCCACCCTAAGTAAGCGTAGTCAGTACTACACTACAACATACATTCTGAAGGAATACCGACCTGGTTGCGCCATGCCTAATAGATCAGAGTGAGGGCTGAGACATGGTTCACACCGTACATAGCATAGAAACTTACAGGGCAAGTGCTGGTGCCACAATGCGCATTCAGAAAGGGATGCGCGCTGAACATGCTCAATACTCACCAGTAGTAATGATCAAAAGTTCGCTTAACTTTGTAAACGGAATTGCTAATAAGTATTCAGCGCGCAGAAGAATTTGTATACGAGACAGGATAAACCTAGACTGAGAGCTGACTTCTCTTTCTTCACCGTCTTCCAACCAGACCTTTGGCTTGAGGCCATTGATTTCCTTGAGTTCGTCTTCCATTGTGAGGTGGACAGAGAAATTTCGCAGAGAGGGGCCGGTATTTATACCGGCAAGACACCCGCTCGTGGCTGTTGTCAAGAGGAATGAGGTGACTCGCGCCCATCGCATTTCACATCCACAATGATATGTCCGGCGTGACTCAAACCTGAGTTGGGAAAAGCGGCGGGGCGGTGATGTTAAGAACGTCGGGAGGCGGAACCGACAGCGAGTCATAGAGCCCAAGATTGGATCGCTCGAGCACCACATGGATGAAATTGCTTTATGGATCATGTATATTTGAGTAGGTTGGGGATGGTGTAAAAGCTAAATCTACCCTTACCACATTTTCGCTCAATAAAGAGGAACAGCACATGTCTTGGTTACGTTGGCAGAATCCGAGTCACCTGTTGAGCAGTCGAGGATATGAGGTACACGTACATCGTCATTTGTTACTTTTCTTTACTACGAAGTAAAATTTCTACAAGATACAACAATCATATATGCCGTACGAGAAGCAAGAGCGAAGGGTGAATAAAGTCGGCCAAAAGCCAAGGACAGGAAGATCTGTCAAATGCCAGAGAGCAGTCACGTAAATCCACGGGTCATGAACGCAGCTATGAGCAAGTAGACATCCGAACAATTGCCGAGATTCAAAGAAGGGCGGACGGAATATTGAAGCAGGGGGTAATCTAGGGGAATATGAAGCGGTATACCGGATGAACGAAAACGGAGATGCATAGTGTGGGATAAGAAAAGTCTACGTGGTGAAATAGCATAGAAGGAAAGGTGTACGAATGATTTCAAAGAGAGGGATTAGAGCCAGAATAAGTAGGCGATAATATAGTTTTACCCATGCTCGCGAATGCAAGGTAAGAGTATGGTTGGGAGGTGGTGGAAAAGGTTCAAGGTAACCCAGTACGAATGATTAGAGCGGGAGGGCGCCGGCCGAGGGGACGACGGTTTTCGAATGTGATGATTCGATAGTAGGAGTGGAAGGAGGACTCCGAGAGACTGGTATGGGGTGAAGTGGACGAAAGGCGGCGGCGAATGGAAGTAGAATCATACCAAATGACAAAAGGCCTACGCAAGGTTGAGTTCCCAAACGTCAGGTGAAGTGTGAGTTCCAGACAATCCTAGGAACCGAGAACGACCCATGAGTAGGTCGATTTTCTTGATGCCCTTCTTCTCTTCGAGCATTCGAATTTGGGTATCGCGAATCCTCCCACATCTCGCGTAGTAAGCGGCGTCAACGGACGACCGCACTTCACCCTCTGGAAGTTCGGCGTATTCGAGAGGGTGAATCGCCAGACGCAACTCTCTGTAGAGAGATACAAGAACGTCGTTTACGGACACGAAGGCACCGGGTTCGTGGTCAGAGGGAAGAATTTCGACGTTCCATTTGAGGTTAGGGTGGGTGATGAGGAGGGAGCCGAGAGGTGGTGATGTGGCAGGTTCAACCAGGGTGTCCACCGTCAAAAGATCGTAACCGTCCGCGCCCATATATGACTTGGGCGCAGGGTACGACAAGTCCCAAGGGATAGCTGGTTCAGAGAATGGAGAGAAGGCGAGGAGGAAATGAATCTGCATGGCCTTGGGTGTGCCAATCTCTGGCGAGAGAATCTCGAGTTTCGGAGCGGCGAAAGGTGTTACGGGGTATGCATTTGTTGGATAGTATTCGTAATCTTCTTCCTCCGGTGGTGGTGACGGTAATTCAGGTGAAGACGTGGAAGGTAGCGATGACACAGAAAGACAAGGCGACGATGAGGCTGAAGCATCCGAGTACACCGTCGCCGTTTGAGCAAAGTGTACTCGTTTCGCCATTGCTCAACGAGGACGAGGATAAGGTGGTGGAAGTTAATGGGAGAAAAGGGAAGTGAGCGCGGGATTGAAGAAACGGACCGCAGTGGTCTAGGGTTGTGGTATATATGGGTAACCAATCAACAGCCAAGTTTGCGTTCAAACTTTCTGTTCACGCGCTCGCAACTGGGCCGGTACAACCTAATGGGGTTACCCCGAGTATAAGCAGCTGCTATTGGTGGCGTCACTAGTGAAGCTGGTGAAGCTAGCGATGAGTCGGATGCCGGCTGAGTGCCCAGGTAGCCAAGCAGTTAGCCGCACCACGACGACTAAAGTAATGCTGGATGTAGTCGCGAGATTTGAAAAAATTAAGCGAAAGCAGACACCAAGAAGGGTTAGCCAGGAGATCGTGCTATATGGATGTTGAACTTTGAGCACGAAGTGAGACTCTATAATCGGCAAACAAACCGCTTGTTAGAACGAGCATGGATAAACGGCAATCAGGCAAAAGGAAGTGCAAAGGAACTCACGTCGACATATGGTGTTGCGGACATTTGCGACTACGCTGTCAAAGATGTGGATATGTATGCATGTGCGCGATCGCGATGCTGAGGACTCCATAGGATCCTTCGCATTCTGTACAGAAAGCAAAGCATTTTGAAGGTTACTTTAAGATAAAGTTGAACTGTGATACCCATTGAATGACCTCCTCTAAGTATTAGAGGTGGTCAAGCAGCCGCCTTTGTAGTTGGCAATTGATCCATCGCATCGAGAATGGAGCGTTGAAAATCGTTGGAAGCGGGAGAAAAGAAGGAAGAAAAAGTTGAAGAAGAAAAGAGAGCACAGAAAACGAAGAACGCTGGAAGTTGTTACCAAGAAGGAGGCAGCGAACAAAATCAACTCGGTGGTCGAATAGGCCTAGCCTCGAGGAGAGAGCATGTTGGATCGTGTTATCACGTGTTTGCCTCGACCTTTTTTTCCCTTGCGTTCATTTTCGAAGGCGCGCTATCCTAGATATAAGCTGTTCACTTGTATTTTTCTGCTCGTAAGCTGTCAACGTGCAAAATCGTGGACTCGAGCAACAACTGAAGCCACTTCAATTTGGACTTGCGCTACTATAAATACACCATTTTCCGGCGGAAGACAGAATGAACGCAGGTGTAGTTCTGCCCCTGAACTAAGGGGTAAAAAATGTCTCAATATGAAATTCGGCAGTGGCAAACTATACATTGCAAATCAATTGGTTAGAATCATCGGTTATTATTACTTCGTTATGGGCGCGAAACGGAACCAGAAGTGTCACATTCACCAGGAAGTCGCTACAACCTCCACAAAGAAGCCGCCGTCTCAATCTTTCTACAAACTACAACATCGTATACGTTACAGGCTCTGGCGATGGCTGAGGAGGATTCTCTCTCAAATCTCGAACAGGTGGTACTTATTGTTACCAGGTTGCTAGTATTTTGGACAGGACTCTATGTGTACGTCGATTTCGCATCCTGTTTTCCAAAACCCATCTCATGAACTTGAAGCTGGGAAGTGTTAACCTCGCTTTGGTATGAAATAGGATTTGTTTCGGGCACCAGAGTCTTCCACTGGCATCTTGTAAGTTGTCCTGTATAATCACAATTATCCTGCAATTTTGACGAGTAGTCACAGGTACCTTACATCGTCAGCCGGTATTCCCAGCTAATAGGACTCATTTCTCTGTCAGTAAAGCTTACTTGCATCGCATTCCGCGACTCATCCAACGTTGCTCCCCGACCAGTCTGTATCTCTCAAATTCAACAAGGTGGAACAAAAGGTCTATCACGCTAAGCGCCTTCAACTGATTCATTCATATTGGTTAGACAAGGGAATTGCGAGGCTGCATACCTTCTGTCGTTCTTCCTTGAGCTTTCAGTTCTCGCTGCTAGCATTACATTTGCCCTGCGAACGTACGTTGTCAATGAGACGATGAGATACTAGTGACTGACCAATTCAACTTTTATCTCTCAGAATAGCAATCTGGATGAACCGCGTGGTGACGATTTGCCTTTGGGGAATGGTAGTCGTGTATGCTGTTCTGGTCGTCTTGAGTAACGCGCTTTATGTCTCTTAAGTTTGGCGAAAACTGAATTGGCTATAGGCACCGCTATGAACAAGTCCGGTAACTATTCTGGACGATGTTCATATGTGAACCCGCGACGGGCATACTCAATTGTCACCATAATACGAGTCTACAGCATGATCTTCGATGGTGTTGTTCTCCTCCTCAACATCTACAAGCTCCGAACGAGTTTCAAGTTTGGTGTCCACAGAAGGCTTTTCCGGCTTCTTTTCACGCAGGGTTTGATCTATTTTATTATCGCGTGAGTCTCTCTCTTTGGAACGCCCAGTGATCAGTGATATCCAATAAATCTACATGACAGGTTTCTTTCCAACCTGGTTGCCGTTGTATTTCTCCTTTCAACGTCGAATCCTTTCTTAGGGCTTACAGTGACTGAGTCAGCTTCGGTCTTAACTGTGGTGAGTCAAAGGTTAGCGTCACGGTGGCCACCGATTGGAGGAATTTATTGCTTGCTACATAGGTCGCAGCTTGCCGCTCTGTTCGTCACCTAGATCAATCCATGATTCAAGGGACACGGACTCAATATGCGTATGTAACCTCATTCTAACGTTAATATGAAAAGTCCTCCTGACCTAGGCTCGATTAGATTAACCACTATTTCGACAGGGCCACCGCAGGTTTCTGAATCTACGACACATCCGACTAACATAACCACGGCCCAGAAAACAAATGAGAATGTCATTTAATCCGGCTTTTTACATCGTCTTGAAGATTGCTTGGAACAAACGCAAACCCTTTGGAGAGACGACCGAGGAGCTGCCCACAAGAGCTCCCTCCTTCTAATTCTCAACGACTTAGTCGGCTGAGACAAGGTGGTGCTCTCTAAACCGTTGGGAGAATTTCCATGATTATAATTGTACAGCCAAGTCTATCCCTGCCAAATATTTAGCACTCAATTTCAATTCGCATTATCCAGAGATCTATTACTTTGTTTCATGGCGCCGTAAAGCTCTTTCGTGCAGAGACAATGACACGCTGACACTGATGATCTCTAGCAGAACACTTCAAATTCGACAAGGGAAGAGTGACATGCGGTGACATGAGTCGTTTGTGTGGAATTTTACGGGTGGATTAAATACTCGAGACGTGCAGTCTCGAGGCTCCTGTTCAGTGGGGCTCAAAGGTGATCTGCGCGGCTCGTAATCAGGCTCTGAAATAAAATAAAAAAGAGAAGAATATCATTCAAAATACAAAGGTTTTCTCGCACCCAAGCGATCTTAGAGTGCACCTTCAATTGTTAACCTCTGCTGATTTGAGTCTGATGGTATTTGTTGTTTGACTTGAGCTTGTGAGCAGCCGGCCAACTGATTCCGCCGCCCGCCCGCCTCTTCATCACGGTGAACGATTCACCAAAGCCCAGTACTCCGCCGTCGATGAACGACAGTGCTTTGAACATTAATACAGTGGCAAATACACCTCCTACAACGCCACCAGAGCAACGCGCGTCCAACTCCGAAATAGGACCAACACCACGAAAGCAAGGTTGCATCGTACGAACTCTTTGCAACCCTTTCAACTGATCTTACATACTTGCATGCCCGCTTACTCGACGAAACGAGAGGCCACTATGTTGGCCCAATGCCAGTTCAAGAATTTTTTGATTTGTTCATGCCTTGGAACGCAGCGACTCTTAGGGTTATAAGGAGGTTCTCAGAGTTGATGTTGGCTTCAACCCTAGAGTTAGGTTCCAAACACTTCCGGCGGGTTGTGTGGGGGACTGGCCAC
>MU157842.1:333783-472370 GCA_015657495.1 Crepidotus variabilis | reverse complement strand
ACCACTCCTACAATGCACAACTGGAATCGTCGTTGGATCTACCACCGCCCTCTTCGGCACTGGCACAGAGGCGTATTGCAATTTCTTGGTGCAAGCTGTCGAAGTGATGCCAGAATACGAGCGTCGAGCACACACGACGTAATGATGTTGCTATACTATATCGTCTCCGTATATACGCTACAGCCGACATGAAAGTAATTGCATCGTAGCCACTATTCGCAATAGAGCGCATAGGGTATATCTCATACCTATATACTGTTCACCATAGTCAGCTCAGGTTGGTCACTTCTCTTAAAGATCGACGACGATGCTTGTCAATTTCTTTCAAGAAACCACTCTAAACCATGTCGCAACTTTGGTGAGATCAGAAACCCCGCGTCAGAAATGAAAGTAATCACAAGTTATTATCTAGGAGTGTTTTCGTTACCGCGGATGCCCCTGTGGCTGTCAAACAGCCTCCTTGCTCTCGAATCGAGCTTAGGAATGCCGCTCTAGCAAATGTCCTTGTGGATTCCATGTGTCGCTCAACTTTGCGACTTGATTATCCGAAGTCCCCAGATACCATTCTCCCTAGCGAACGGGACCAGGATTCCAAGGAGCTCACAATGCTATGCTCGTTAATCCCTGGACGGGTAAGCTCTGCAGAGTTTGTTTGTGATTTACTTTTCTGAGGCCGAGGTTATGGACAGATTGAACAATGCACCTTGAATATCCCCATCAATCCTGGTGAATGTGTGTTAAGCGTGATTGGACAGAAGTACGTATAAACATAACTCGTGAATTGTGTAAAATTTAATTCTTGTCTCAAGCGACATCTATGTCACAGGCGTGATTTGTACGTTTTCAAATACAAAGTTCACCAGCTGCTGGATTTATTCTGGAGTAGACTCAGTAGATGAAGTCAAGGTTCAGCCTCACGAAAGAAGAGAACTGGGTCAACCAAAATGCACGGAACCTAAACCATCATTGATTTCATCTAGCTTTTTCGAACAAAATGCCACGACGTCTACACCTAAGGGGAAAGAGCGGATGAAGGAGACCGCCAAATACTACAATACGGTCTCTGGCACAGGCAGACCGGCAGAAAGAGGCGACAAAGTCTCAGTATCTTACACAGTTCGGACTGGGACAAGCAGTGGACCTATCATTGGTCACAATGGCGAACAACCGGTTCGTTTTCTCTTTCTTAGAGAAGCCATTAAGCCAATTCTTCGAAAGGTGCAATTGATTGTTGGTCAAGAACATGGCATACCAGGTGAACCCCATTCAAAGACTTGGGAATTACTCCCTAACTATTTCATAGGGCTCGGAATGGGCGTGAAGGGAATGCAAATCAACAGTCAACGTCAGCTATTTATACCTTCAACGGCTGGTTATGGGGTCGAGAAAGCATTTGGTATTCCCAAGAACACCGACATCTGGATTGGTACTGTACCTTCTCTACTTAACCGATTAACCAGGGCTAATTATCAAAAGAGTGTCAATTGCTAAGCAACGGAAACGGAAACAGTTCATCGTAGTCTTGATTGGACTTGGGTTTGAGTAGCTTAGTATATCCAATAATTAGAGAAATGGCAACGACCAAATGGAAATGCGCGCACATGAATGTTTGTCTGCTTTAAATATTCGCGTGACAGTCGAAGACTGCGAGTCGTCTCCATGACCAGGATTGAGATTGCCGCCGTCCACCTGATTGAAGTAGCTAGCCTAGCCATACAGAAGGAAATTGGTGAAAGGCGTGAAAAAGGTCAATGACGGAGGCAGAGTTGAATCAACCAAGCCAAAAAAATAGAGCAGATAATTTAGAGAGTGTACATACCAGGTATCACGAAACTCAATCGTCGGTGTCGGTCCAATCTTTGGTTCCTTACGTAGAGTACGTAAGAGGGCTTTTATTTCATACAGAAGCCGCGGTCATGGCTGCAGCCAATTTCCGCAAGAAGTTGTATGGCATGAGCATCGAGTTCAAGAAGTGAACATGGCAAGCATCCCAGCTAATGATCAAAACCGTCCCAGCAGTCATGGCTTGAACCAATTTCTGCGAAAATAACTCGAGCCCAACCTTAGACAAAAGCCCTCGTTTAGGTGTGAGATATCCAGATTCAGGAGTAAGCAGCAGTGGCACTGAGGCAGCAACGCATGATGTAGAGATAAATTAAAACTCAGACAACAAACAACGGTCTTTGTTTCTTTGTTTGGCCACCAATCATCCAGCCATTCCAGTCTCCTCGACGCTATGGGGAAAAACTAAAGAAGCAAAGAACAAGAATCTGTCGAGGTGAGCTGAAATCGATATGGTACAGGAGAGACAAGTCACGGAAAGACAAAAACTGTGAGACACGCTTTGGTCGACTGGACGCCGGCGCCGGCCGCGAGCTTTCGGCACCTAGCTAATTCCGATTTTGGCCAAAGAAATTTTAGATTTACTGTATTCATCTCAATCCGGGCCTAGTTTCTCGCTAATCAATTTAGTTTCAAGTTGAAGGAAGTTGTCAGAGGCCAAACGGAACGACTGTGATACTGAATACACGGAGATGAGGTGACTATTGGACCGAGCGTAAAGCTTGCTCAGCCTTGGCCACGAAATATCATATCTTTCTGAGGTTATGAAGGTAGCCTTTCGATACCAGCGACTGGTTCTGATCTGGGCTGACGATTCACATTGGTGCTTCACTGACTGTCCAGCACTCGGAGTCCTTCGCTCTTTCTGGTGGGATTCGAAACTAAATAGTTAGGCAGGCCTCTTCTACTGAGTTTTGGCTCTGTTCTAAATGCCTTCAGGTATTATGACGATGGTAGGGCCGGCAGGCGGCAATACCCGCTACTGTATTTCAGCATATTCAGGTTCTAACTTACCTTGGATGTAAATCAAAGCGCAAAGTCAGTCCGAAGTACTGGTCGGTTATCAGGAATCCCGAGCCGAACCAGACAATCGTGAAGTTGAGTGGAGGTCCATGCATTTCATATCGAACAAACTCGAGTACAAACATCGGGGTGCCCAACACACGAAATTTGGCAGTAAAGTGGTACCCGAGCGCACTATAAGAAACCCTCTACCTAAAGGTAGCGGGAATCACCTGCCAGATTTGAAAGTTAACTTGGTGTTTGTCGTCATTCGCGTGACCAGGCATTCTATCATGATCAAGTTTGAATCCTATTCCTGATATATCGTATGTACAGTGGCAAAAGGCAAACAAAAATATAGAAACAGTACTGCTACGGTGTACAGGTGTATAAAAGATGAATTTATTGCCATCAAGACAACTTTATCGCATTCCAGACACTTTCAATGGCTTAAGTCACTTAGGTTACTCTGGAGACCTTTCGATCCTAAGATCATTCATAACGCGGATGCACATAGAAAAGCCCTCCAAGATCTCCCCGTAAGATTCGGGATCAATGCACCCGGCTAATCGCGCAAATTTGTCTGTGTGCCATTTGAGGAGATCGTCTCTCCACGCTCTACCACGCGCCTCAGGATATCTCAACGAGAAAAATTCCCTAATATCTGGTTCTTCTAGGTCTTCGAGATGGTCCAGCAGATGGAAGACCGGCCAAGGTATTTGAGAGAATGTTAAAACTTGTGCGCTTGGTTGGCTTCGCTGGAAGGCATAGATTCTTGTCCATTGCACATCGTACAGTGAGAACCATTCCGCCGGTAGCTGTGGTGCAAGAGTTGGAGGAGAAGGTGGTTGCGGCGGCGGCGATGGGGATGGTGGTGGAGGTGGTGGAGGCGGTGGAGAAGGCGAAGGTGGCAGAGGAGGCGAAGGTGGCAGAGGAGGCGAAGGTGGCGGAGGAGGCGAAGGTGGCGGAGGAGGCGAAGGTGGCAGAGGAGGCGAAGGTGGCAGAGGAGGCGAAGGTGGCAGAGGAGGCGAAGGTGGCAGAGGGAACGAGGATCGCTTCGGAGATGAGAAAATCGGAGATGCTGGCTGCGGTACATGTGAGGATTGGCTTGTATAGTGTTGAGGGAAAGGCGATTGACTAAAGGGCGGTTGGGTAGGTGGTTCTGTCTGAGGAGATGAGAATGCTTCTTGCTGCGACCATGCATCGCTTAAGTTTTCATCATCTGATCCTGGCCATGAACCATCCATCATAGGAGAATCAGTACTTGAATCGTGAACTGCATTCATCTGCTGCCAATACCAAGCATTTAAGCTCTCAATTTCGATTTGTACGTGCTGGTAAAAAGCCCGGGATTCTGCTTCTTGTTGGTTAATTCTTCGCTCCAATTCCGCAATTTTCTTCGCATCAGCCAACGCTTGAATCCGGGCTCGAGTCTCTCGCTGCATTAGCCGATCTCGCTCCACCCAAATTCTTGCGTTAACTTCCATGTAGACGTGAAGGTCCCGATCAGCGACCTCTCGTGCAAAACGCTCTCTTTCCACTCGTCTCTCGAGGGCAATCCGAGCCATCTCTGCTGCTTCTCTCAATCCTTGTTGCTTGATCAATTCCCCTCTGAGTTCGTCGACGGTCCGTTGAAAGTCAGCTACGAGCTTTTGATAAAACAGAAGCTCTTCGTGCTGGTCTTCGGTGTCGAGGTTGTCAAACCATCGGGGTTTAGATTTTTGGAACGTGCAAGTAGCTCTTGTGGGTGGCCCGTGTGGAAAGAATATACCTGCATCCTTGAGTGTAGTGGGCACATGAAGCGAAGATGTGGGAAAGAAAGGTAGAGGATTTACGCTCTTGGATGAAAGGGAGTGTCCACGTGAAGAATTGGCCTCGGCGCGATAAGGATGAAAGCGATGATGAATAAAATTCCTGTGCCGGTGCATAAGGGTGCTGAGCTGCAAAAATTGAGCTCGCTGACAGCATTTATAAGAGAAGTGTCGACAGCGGTTGCATAGACATTGAGACCCAGCCATGGCCATATAGGAGTTGTATGCTTAATAGCATCTATTATGTTATTGACCTTGGGCTAATGGAGGATCGTGACCTTGCTATCTAGGTTTCAGATGAGAGATTGGTCGCAGAGATGCACCAATTGAAGACAAGTGGAGGCCCACTGCAGGGGTGTCAGCAAGCGTTTAGTCACCAGAAAAGTCGAGAAATACTGGAGTATGAAGCATGCAGTCAGCTCGTCCCGCTTACATTTACCGGCTTTCTGTATGTGCAATGGTAGCTACATAGGATGTATACAGTATAGGTTTAGTGGCCACGACACCAGTCGGCGCTATACTCCGTAGTTTGATCATGTGACCATTGATCCCGGCACGAGCGCTTGAGGAAACGAAGACTCCAAAATACTTTCAAGGTAAGGGCTGTAGACATCGTTGGCCAAATAAGCAAATTGGAGAACTCGAAAATCTAATCTGCCTAACATGACTCATGCGAGCCATGCGGCTTCCACTTCGAAAATATCATGTGCGGCTTAGGTCTCCGAACTTCAGTGTAGGCCGAGAGAGTATTCAAGATGCAGCTAGATCCTACAAAATAGGAGTATATTGAAAGCATTCGAATGGATCAAACGGACAGGTATCTATCATGAAGGCAGGCCGCAGCGCTCACCAATCATGATCATGATCGGGTTTCATCAAGTTGGCCATTCAATCGGAAACGACCGAGAAAGATATTCATAACTTCTAGGCAGTCTACATTACTGTAGCTATCATTCGGAATTTACCACGAAGGAGCCAAAGGTATATCTAGATTCTAAACTCAAGGCCCGTACTTTGGAACGGCCGATTTTTGGTTATTCTTCGGCAAAGATTCTCAGAGTTGAACTCTCCCTTGTTGCGTAGTTGCATCGGCCTACTTTGAGGACTCGAGCATGAGCCCATCCCAGCAAACTAGTTGCCATTGTCGGGTATTTGCATTTGGGTGCACGGCAACGACAACGCGAAGCTTATTCGTTAAAATTTCAACGCCCGATAGCTAGGGAAATTGGTGAACTGATATGCATGAATCGGCTGGATGAGATAACCTACAGCTATTCCGTAAAATCGATCTGCATATCTCATATGAATCACGTCGATCCTAACTAAGAAGAAAATACATAACTGACCACAATCAATGGATGTATGCGTGCAAGCAAAATTTGATGCGTGGCTGATTGGATGTACCAGTATATCACCTGGAATGCGGATGAGGGAATATTCATTTACTGCAGGAAACAAAACTTGCCATTATTGGACGCAATACCAACAGCCTGTTCATCTTCAGTAAAGGTCAGATACGCAGGCAAAGCAAGCGTTGCGGTGGTTGTTGTTCCTCCGAGAATGCTGTTTACAGGTTTCAGCTCTGTAGCGTTATAGAAGTAAGTTCCGCCAAAAGGGTCGTGAAAAACAATAACATCGTTCTTTCTAGAAAATGTTGCACTGGATCTAGAAAGTCTGAGTAAGATTGATATAGTGAGATGGAGTAAATTATCACACACGGATGAAAAGGTAGACGCAGCACTTGACAGCGCATCTCAAGCTTTAGATCGAAGGTAACTCTGTTTCGTTGTCAGATAAGATGCTTGGAGGTAAAGGTTCAATCTACTCACAGTAAACCTGCTTCGTAGCTCAAAATCATAAGACGATTCGGCGAAAGAAATAGCAAATGCGTAATTTTCTTCCGGGAATGAATCCCTTGAAATATATAGCCATGCTTAGCTGTAATAACCCTTTTATCTAACCCAGTAGCGAGTTTATTAGTTCTGGCATGGATGCAGGGACCTGTTCCGTACCTTTAGCATCACTGTTCCGAACCACGACATTTTTCCCAAAGGTAGATGCAATGAAATTGCCTTCGACCGATAACGAACCATAAGCGACGTCGTCTTCGTTTGTCCTAAGCAGCCGAATTTTACCAACGCAAGTGATTGTGTCATTTTGGAGGGCGTAGATAAACACAAGTCCATTTGAACCAAGAACGTAAAGCCCGAAAGCACTCGATTGCGCCTGAAGCTGGGCAATTTTTATATCAAGTAAGTTGAAAGCTAGGTCCAACACGTATACTTGAGTTTTCGTTTGCAAATTCCAGAGCATCACCTGCTCGCGACCTGTGGGTCAAGATATGTTAAATCAAACAGAGATTTTTTTCATTCTCACTTGCAACTACAAGAAGGCCAGAAGATGGCCAGGAGAGAATTGCGCGAATTTTGCCTGGAAATATCTGTGATTTCCATTCGGGAAGTGACATTGTTGTAGTGAGAGATTGATGTATGGCCCGTTCTGGGCCCGTTGCCCAACCAAAGCATACATATTTCTGCCAAATCGACACATCGACACATCGACACATCGACATATCGGCACATCGGCACATCGGCATAACGGCACATCGCACTGCAAGGCTTTGATAAAGTTTTGATAAAGTTTGCGATTAGCCACAAGACTTACATTGTATAGATTTAGGACTGTTTTTCTATAGATTATGGGAGCAAATTTGAAAGTATATCTTAAATATAGCTTGGATCCTTCCTTGAGAAAGCTAGCATAGATTCATGCTTTCCTGGAAAACATTATGAAAAGATATTTTTCTATAAAGGTCAACTATACTATGCAAAACTATACCGTAAAACTCTAGAGGTGCTCGAATGCCTATATCTAACACGGCCTGAATAAGGTCACATTTAAGCTATAGGAAACTCAAAAAGTTTATATAGCGATTATTTGATAAACGATCTTAATAAAACGGTCAAGTATAACAGTTTGCTATGGCAATTTGGTATCATAGACCCCAAAGTAGGTCCAGGGTCTCTAATTGAAATAGGCAAGATGTTGCTTCAATATTCCTCCATGTATTTCTTTAAATATGCTCGAGAAATCTCCTGTATAATGATTTTCGGCCTATTGGTGTATTATTAGAAATAACTGATTTGAATAGCTTACATAAGTCATAGCGGTTTACCGAAACTCCGATGCAGTGTAACTAACGACTACCATTTGCCATTGTCAAAGCTGCAGCGAGACCACCGACCTGACCACTGACCTAACGCACGACCTGACATGTAACTAGCATGTAACTTGACACTTTCTCACTTGGATTTCAACTTGACACTGGTTTATCGGCGGTGTGGGTAAAGCTTACAAACAAGGAAATTACCTCGCGCGAAATTTGCGAACATCACTTTTTCTTGAGCCCTCAAGCATGTTCTTGTCCGTATTTCCCTTGTTTCACCGTCGCAAACCCTCAATGCCAAAGATTTATTCGTGCAAAAACCTATCAAGCGTGCAAAGATGATTCGAATTCAATGTTGAATACTTATTCTCAAATCCTTCTTGGTCAACTTGACTGAACCCTGTTTCATTAACTAGTAGTAAAGTCACCGTGGAAGGATCTGACAGTCTGAGCGGGCCTCGAGTCAGTTGCCCATAATTTCTTATTCAATGATGCGTGTTGTAGAGGTCGGTTGCTCTTCTCTATAAGTTCCTCAACCATATTCTAACTCTCGCTTAACATAGCACGCCTCGTATCCTCCTTTCCTTAATACTTATCCCTCTGCAATCCTCCACGGCTGTTTACGAACACTATGATTTACTCGAAGTAAGATCAATTTGAGGACCGAACAGTCTCAACTTCTCAATCCTTAACTGTCACCTCGAAGCTAGATATCATGGAAAAGAGCCCAAACAAGAAGCTTACAGCTCGTAGTCTCGTTGGCAACATACTACTCAGGCTCAAAACTCGCGGATCACACCTTCCAAACTTCTTTCCTTTTGCTACCCTGTCGAAATACCCGTGTGTTCGCTGAACAAGCATCTTCGCTAGCTCGATGAGGAGAGGATAACCATGCCCAGGAGCACAGGCACAGGAGGAACCCAAAGTTGTTCGCCCGGATGAAGCGGAAGATACTACCTGGAAGTTTGGATATTTCCGTGCCACAATCAGGTATATTGTAATTGCCAACAAACAACGCGATTCGCATTGACTAATACCGTCAGCTAGTAAGGCAAACCCCGTCAGACACGAATGAACCAGGAATGAAATATTTCGCAGCGACGACTTGAACCCAGTCAATCAAATACGTTTATACACCCTCGTACCTCTGGACCGTATCGACGCTTCTGGCGTGCATTCAAGCGAAGAGCTTTTAACCTCTGCTGTCCCGCATCGCGTTTTTCGACGCTCAAGGCGCTTTCAAATTTGTACTGGGAGACGGTCGATGTAATGTGCGTCATTTCATGCACGCACAGATATATCTACCATAAACTGATCGTGGTTGTAGGGCTCACCAGCTTCTTATTCGGCTATACATGTTTAATGATTGCACTTGTGTTCTGTGGGGTAGGCGTGTAGCATTACGTTACCCAGAAGCCCAAATGAGTGCTCCGGTTAAGGTGTACTCATCCTAGTGGCAATACATTGTCAAGCCCTTCCGCCTTCTCCTCACTCCAATATCATAATATAATCCCAAATTGTGGATAAAAAATCTGGTCTTCTGGCCGTTCTTAAGGATGCCATATATTCAGGATGTTTACCGACAAGAAATCTTTGAATATGCTAATGTTAATTTCAAAGTCGAAATCGAGTGAGCTATGACCCCTATGAAAATATATATAAGGTTAATGACATTGCAAAAATGTAGATTTGTTCGAGTTTATGCTATTCGAGAATGATAGAAGTCCCGGAACAAGGGCCAATAAAATACATCGTAAAAACAGCTGAAGTGACGAAAGAAAAAGAAGAATAGAGATTTCCAGAAAATCACCCTGCATTATAACAAAGGTCCAAGAACTTGAAGCGCCAACGCCGCTTCCTCACGCTTGGCCTTCTCCATTGCCTCCCTCTTCCGTTTATAAGTGATATAGCTTTTAAGCCTAGATCTCGGGATATCATTTACCGAGATGAGTCTTGGGAAGGCCTCAAAGAGTACATCGTATAGATGGGTTAACCAGTCGATTTGGGCAGTGCGTGTGGTATTGCGCTCGTGCCTTTGGGGTTGTTCAGTAATGTCAGGAAATTTTATGAGGATGTGGCCGAGATGAGATGTGGGGTAGGAACGTCGGGCTAGGTTGGTTAAGAACTGAAGCCAAGTTGATTAGTTGATATTATTTTGACGGGTAAGCGGAAGATGGCGCTTACCGCTGTACGATTTTTATTTTCCGATAAGCCTTCAGAAGGGACTGTTGAGCCCTGGAAAAAATACACCGAAAGTGAAACTTCCTGGAGAGATGGAAAACCCTTTGCTAGAGAGTCGAAGAATTCTGGATGACATGTTGGGAGCTGTAAGTCCAGTGATACTAGCTTCGGCCAAGTAACGCTTGCGAGTCGCTCTATGTCGGTATATAAGATCATTTTACCGAAGATCCTCAATGAATGAAGTGTGTCGCGATAATAAGAGACGTAGTGCACCAACGCAGGCAATGAACGAGTTGTTGAACCTCGAAGGTAACAGAACTCCCCAGCGATTTCGAGGTGTTTGAGGGAGGGTAAAGGTGCGAGTAGCATTGAGAGTTTTGAATAAGGAGGACTTGCATCGGTATTGTTGAACTCTACTACGCTGAGGATTAAACTTTCAATAGTGTTGGCATGTTTTTTGAGTAGGGCTTCTATGTTTTGCGCAGCAGAGGGCATGCATACGAGGAGATATAGTTTGAGCATCCTCAGATGAGGTATCGGCGCAAGGAAATGTAGAAAAGAGAGGTCCAGGCCACTGAAGTAACCGTCGGCGAGTAAATGTAGGGAAGAAAGTGTTTCACGGTGGGTGTTGAGGAAGGGGACGACGAGGTCTTTGATTCCGGATTGGAAGACAGCTATGTCATTGAAAGAATAGGGGTTGAGTGTTATGTACACTTTTTGGAGGTGAGGAAGTCGGGGGAGCGTTGAGAGTGAGGTAAATAACCGAAAAAATTGTTCGTGATGCCTGATTTCAATAGAGAGAGCGGTGAGATTTGCGTTGTACGACTGAATAGTGGTTGATAGCAAAGTGATTTGAGAGAAGCTATCGAGGCGTAATCTTGCATCTTCATGGTCCGTCCCCTGGATGAATACTTGTTGGACGTTTTTGAAGGACGTGAGAATTTGGGAGACATTGCCAGCAGCACGCGTAGCGATGTTCGAGAAGTGTTAACGGCCTCAACGCTGACGCGGGGTTTGAGAAGATAATTTTGTACTTTAGACACCATTTTCTTGCATGCGGCAATAGGCGCAGAGAACGGTGACATCGTTGAGCTTTGAGCTCGGCGATCGCCCACTTCCCCAAACTGAAGATGGAGTTCTCTTGCTCGGCAAGTTCTGTCTGGTGCTCTGTGGGGAAAGAAGCGGGATTTTAGGGTGGTCGGATATATATCTATAAACAAGTGAGAAGAGTGTTAACTGACAGGTAAAAGAGATCATCCATGGGTCCCATATTCTCGAGGTTGCCAAGATGGAGAGCCATGACTTTGAACCTTCGGTCATAGGCCGCCTCCCGAAAAAAGTGGTTTATGCCGCGCAATTCCCATAGTTCTGGAGAGCTCAAAAGGTTTGTTATGTAGTACCACAGCTCGGTTGGTAGGTCGTACATGGGGCCGCTTGCTGGAGAGAAGACAGAAGAAATGTCGATGCTTGATGGCGACGTGACGCCAGATACTTCAGGTTCAGCGCTCATCGCTCATCTCTTGATTGCATCATCTAGCGGAAGTGAATCTATCGCGTGGACCAATGGGCCAAAGAGTTCAAAAAGAGGTGTATAAAAGCGTGAACATGTATGATAAGCAAGTTGTTTGACGATGCTGAAAGCTATTGGAAGCGGGGTGCTTGCGGAATCGATACACACTCGACCAAGTAATGAGGCACTAGCGACGACAGCCATTAGAAGTTCTAGCTGTGACTGAGTTAATATATTTGATAGCCAGTCAGGACCGTAGAGTGGCTCTGACACATGTGAGTCGCAATCCTCTGACCTTTGGGACAGCTCGGTCTCTTAAGCAGATATTTCGAGAGGAATTGAGAGATATTGACCGTGAAACTTCCAAACAATAAACTGGTTATTGGGATAACAGCTCAGTATAATCCGCTGAGCTGCTATGTTATTGACACTGACCTGTTCATGAGCAATCTTATCAAGCGCATCATTAGGCGAACCTACGAAATAGCGCACATCCAATGTCAGAGTCTTTAGCGTTAGAAATCTGTGACTAGGTTATCGAAGACTTCAATTAGACACTCGTAGCTGCAAGTTCAGCGAGGTAGTGTAAGTCCACGTGGTAGTGGAGAGTTGCAGCACTTCTTCGTATTCAAGAGCCCAAAAACTCAAGGAGGAGGGTGCCGCAATACAGATGCAAATTCCACCAATGTGGACGAATGTCTTGGAACTTCCAGAAAGGAAAATCCCCATTGTCTCACGATTCCAAGGTGAGGTGGATTCGGACTAGCTGGAGACGCGTCTTTAATATTGTCGCAGGGGTCTATGCGCAACACAAGCTCCTGAAGAGAGTGTTTGTGCAAATTCGGCAGGAGTTGAATGTTTTGGCAGCGGAGCGCTGAAGAAACGCAAGAATCTAGGTGGTGACCAAATTGCAGTGAAAATTCTTCGACCTGAGGAAAGCGGGACAATAAGCGAAGCAACATCAAGAACTTCTGCAAGACCTTGTGAGGCTCGATATGATGAAAATGTTAATAAAACTTGTGTAATGGCCCAAAGAATGTATAAGTAATGGCATTTGAGTAAGAAAGATACCATTGCAAATTTGAGCCTTTGCACTCGACAAGTAATATCAAGGTTCCTAAATGTATATAAGTAACGATGTTTAAAGACACAGGAAAATAGTAAGTTCCAAAACCAACCTAAGCAATTCGAGTCTTCTCAATTGATCCTGATTCATGAAATCCCCAAGGTCGAGGGAGTGTGAAAATGACAGTCATACGCAATTCCCCGAAGAAGGGGGTTGACAACAAGGAAATTCCAGAGCTCTAAATCCTTTATAAAATTGGTTATGTAGTACCAGAGTTCAAGTGGCAAATTAATCATGGTGGGAGTGGAAAGGGGAGGCAATTTCGGTGTGACTAAGTACGTCAACGAAGCTTACCACCGACATTCCGAGTCTCTCAAGTTCCGATGCGTTTGCTCTGAGTGAAAGTTGTATCAGATGATACATATGTCTTGGAATCCAAACGAATAGTAGATATACAGGCGGAATCTGTGAAAGTACCCAATTGTTAACTAATCAACTAGCGTGTTATAATCATAAGGCTTAAAAATTGAGGTCGATTAAATCTGTTCTGTCTCGCACAATTCGCATTCCACAATTTCTAGCCACTTTCGTCTTCGATCTTCGCTCACTTGAAGAGGAGTGGCAGTGAGCTCAGTAGGGTTAACAGGCTTAGTTGAAAAGAGTGGACGTCCAGGGGCCTTGGTGCCAGTGTCCTTACAAAGGAGAGAACCAAACTTTTTGCCACTGCCTAGGTTCACATAATTGGCCAGTTTTATGCTTCGAGAAGGCGCACCACCATCAGCTTGTGAAGTAGAAGTTGGCAGTAAAGGGGGAAGGCGATGTCTTTTCAACACTTCGGCAAGGGTGGTTTTGTCTGATGCGTAGTAAAACACAAGGGCGTGTTGTCGAGGCGATAGGGTAGGTGCAAGTTGCGAAAGGATAACTTGTTTAAGTTCAGGAGGAAGCGACCAGAACGACGTGGAGACACGTGTTGGAGAATTAAGGAGTAAGATCCTTGAAGCTCGTAGCAGTTCGCGTGCTTCAGCCGACATCTGGGATTTCAACGCTAAGTTCCTGTTGATATAAACGCGGACTTTGTGAGCCAGGAACTGCCCATTTAAAGCGGAGTAGGCGGGAAGGCCATGATTATGACTTGGGTACGAAACATTAGGTTCATTTTTGTCCCAGTCAAGCCGTTCCAAAGAACGACAGTGCCCGAGACCATTGACTATAACACGGCAGCCCTCAGATATGATCGCATTTGAGGCAATCGAAAGGCGCAAAAGTTTGCAGGCGCTCGAAGCCAGATACGTAGCGAGCGTGCGTACGTTGACTACCGTCAGTCCTGTCGCGTCAAGTTTGAGTACGCGGAGCGAGTTGAACTTGTTCTCTAGAAGCGAGACAAGGAAGGCTTCCCGGAAATCACTTGATAGTGGATTATTGGAGAGGTTGAGAAATTTGATTGAGTTATTTTGCATTACGGACACCAAAGCTTGGGCAAGATCTGTAGTCCCGGAGATCCCATTCTAGTGATAACGTCAGTAGCGTAACGTGAAGAGTGTGGGTTGGGACTGACAGAGCCAATATCAAGGTGTTCCAAAAGAGGTACCCCCTGAACCGGCGATGGGTTACAATATACCGCCGCTGAGTCTGAGAACTTCGTTTGGCGGCCTATCATTCTTAGTTAGCTTAGAGTATATATCGTGATATGTATACGTTTGTGTCATCCAAGACTTACCCAATGTAACAATGCGTTCAAATAGTTTCATACACCCACTGTCTCCGAGATTACATGATTGTAGGATCAATGTCTGAGGGATTCTGAGAGCAGAGGAAGAGAAGAAGCTATCTTTTAGATGCGGCTGAGTTCATGAAAAGTCACTGAAGTGGTCAAGGAAGGGCATACCCAAATTTCGTTCCAATTCAATGATGTCCATGAGAAAGCTTGCGGCGATCGTGTAACCTCTGTGACATATACACGAGCTTCCCAACAGGCGTGACAGACGCGTTGACGCGTCATGCTGAGGCGACTCTGTCAAGGCCCGGAACGTAGAGTCCAAACAGAATTTAAGTGGTGCATTCGGCATGTAAATATCTTGTCATCTTTCAGTCTTGACTATCTACCTGAGTCCGCCAAGAAGGTAATCAACTCGGATCAAAACGAGTCATCTTGTAGACCAAGGATAAAGAACCGGATTCGACAGTGCACCTTTTGTGAAATATGTCAACCACTACGCCAGCGATGCCGCTTCTTGACTACAATCATAATTTCTGCTTTTCGGTGCCAAACGCACTCGAGAGTGATCGGATCCTACTAACACCATTCATCGTAAGTCTTGAACAGTTAAGTAATCACAAAATTCACTACGTCAGATAGCCTGAAATCCATACACTACCTTTCGTTACTCAAGCAGTTCGCTTTCCCGAAATATATGACGGGCTTCCCTTTGGGCCGTTTGAGGATGCGGATGAAATGAACAGAGACTTTGTTCAAGGAAGAATCCAGAAAGATCCAGGAATGGTACTTTTCGCAATCTATGACAAGACCAGGCCAGCCGACGCAGATGCTTACCCGGCTGGCGCCGGTGCTCTCGCAGGTGTGATAGGATATTTAAACACAAAACCCGCTCAGCTTCAAACCGAAATCGGGTTTGTGATGATATATCCCTCATTCCAAAGGACGCATGTAACCTCGAATGTTGTTGGGCTTTTACTCCATTACGCGCTGGATGTTCCGTCCGCCGACTCATTTTCCGGACACAATACTAGCCCACTGGCATTTCGACGGGTAGTTTGGCAGGCGAACAACAGTAACAAAGCCAGTGTACGTTGTGCGGAACGTTTGGGCTTCAAGTTGGAGGCTATTTTGCGCTGGGATCGCGTTCTGCCTCCCAGGAAGAAGTCTCTAGGTGTTGGTAATGGGATTAACCCGCGAGTCGGAGATCCACACCCTGAGGGCGTCGGAAGGGATACGGCGTTGCTGGCGCTGTGTTGGGACGACTGGGAAAATGGGGAAAGAGATAAGGTTGATATAATCATGCAAAGAGTCGTATAGATGTTTCAATCTAGAACTTGAGCCTGCTTTATGTGACTTTGAAATTTCTCAACCACTGGCACGTACCTCAGCTTCTAAGTAACTTGAAACGAGACCCGCATCTCAGTTGAAATAAGCCCAAATCTGATGCAGGACTTCATTAGCACTCCAATGTTTGTGTCACGAAAGAGAAAAACAAAAAAGAGTGCAAAAACTAGACGTGCAGCTTGGCAGAGCGAGCATGGAATGGCCTCGTGCGAAATCATGTGCGGCACTCTTCTTTGATCATCAACCACCATGAACACTGTGCACTTCTATTAATTCGCGATGGGCAGATACGTATGCTTCAAACTTGAAACGGATGAAAATAGTAAGCCGATTTCTTATGATACGGTGATGCCCTTGTATTGCATCTATAATCTTCAAATACAAGAACTTGGACACAAAATCGGATCACATTTCGCAAGAACAGGCCCAACCGCTCGTCGTTCAAGATCTACAAGGCTGTTTCCTTCTTAGAGCTCCGGACTTGGAGGTAACAACCCTGTCATAACCCGTCAGCCATCTTTATAAGAGCGTCAACGTCAAAATACATCCGAGCGAGAGCTGTTGGATTTTCAACAACTATCATTGCCAAGAGAACAAGAAGTATGCAGTTAGTTGGACTAGGAAAGTCGTTTCCAGATGGAAAGCGCTCACCAAACTGCCTTCGCAAGAGGTTACTTGCGAGTCACTGCTCTTAGAGGGGTGAAATAGACCCTAAAGACGTCCCATCGCACCTCATATTTAAACAAGGTCAAAAGGTTCCCATATCGTGTACTAGTCTCACTAGATGGACCACTCTGGATGCTCTCCTCGCGAAATAGCTTCTAATATCTACAAGGTGTACTATATCTTTTCACCGAAACTCTGAAGGCGTTTAACTGGTCAGTAAAGGGCTAAAAGCCGTTTATTCTATCCAGATTCCACGTACCTCGGGATCACAGCCTTTTACCTTTGCTGCGAGGAGATCAATCAAGGACTGCACTCTCAACTCAGATGGTCTGAGTATCTAATGGTTGAGCCCCTCTTTTATGTTGAAAGCCACATCTTGACTTTCTAGAAAATTGGGAGGTAGTCATCATGTTACATCCCCAACTAATTCCCCAAGGACGACCAATGCTGTCCCAATCTACCATAGTCGACACTTCGACATGGCTCTGGTGCCTCGTGATGATCATGGAAGCCTACTTTGCCACTACTCTATAGGCCAGTTGCACTCCCAACTTGAGACTACTGGCCCTAGACCTTACAAACTTCTATTTCAAGAATCAATCATAACATACGAGCACCGAGGACTAAACACTTTCGTTGCCGACCACTGCTCATAGACGAAGGGCGTCAAAACATGTGCTTGCTGTACGGTCATAACAAACGGTGCTTAATGTCGGCGGAGGAAGCCTCGAATCCAGAAAAAAAAAAAAAAGGTTCTTCGTACTTGCGGCATTCTTGATTGAGGTTGAATTGAACGATTGGGATTTCCGAGCCTCACTTTGACTTCCCTTGTCGTCTCGGACATCGTCCCGGAGCCGTTTCTCAGGTATTATGACCGCACTCGCCGCATAATAGCAATCCACCGCTTGACATATTAGTTCGTCATGGCCCATATCTCAGTGGCCGCGTTCTAGATGCATCACCACGAAAATCGGACTCGGAAACAGACAAATTAATGAATGGCCTATGATTGATCGGACGCAGGGTGCAGGCGTTTTGTAGTCGGCCCAAAAATCTTTATCGGATACGCAATATCTTCTCAGTGGCTGAAGGTCTGGCTGTGGTTGAGGTTAAATTGATCAGCTCTTAGAATTCGGGTGACAAGTTCATCTACCAAATTTCTTTTGTTGTTTATCTTGTATGAAAGGGCGAATTTACGTCCCCACTGAAAGCTTCCGAACTGCGTTGTGTAACTACCTACTCGACGGGAAGAAAAGCATTACAGAAATCATCCCATCTTCCTGCAGCAACGATCTGATGCCCTCGGCATATTTTTATCTTCGCTCGCATGCCCACAAAGAGCAGTGCTGCGAAATTTTGTGAGTACCACCTCTTTACAAGCTCTCGCTTTGTTGAATTGAAGTACGTACAGCAATCATTTGCACCACAGTCCAGGAAGTAGACTTATCTTACGCTTCCTTAATACACAGCGAGCGACGTGTACTGTGGACCACTGACAAGAGCTTGATTGGCTATTGCAGTTCAAGTATTATGGATGAGCCTTTAGAGTGCTTTACAATCGTCGATCAAATGGTACCAGTATAATTTTGTACTCTGTTAAATTATCAACAGGAGATCCTCCAGTCATGACTAGTACTACCTACCCAAAACCTAACTCGAGCCGTTTTCAAGTGGTGCCAAACAATCACAAGACCAAGGCCAGGGTTAGTTTTCCCCTACCGTCTTTACGGCCGTACCAAAATGTGCATCTTCGAGCTTCTTCTTCTCTTCATTGTTGCGTATGATTCTACAACACGGTCCGAAACCTGTGGGAAACACCGCCACACAACACCTCGTTATCGTTTTCTCGGAATCGTCGCTTAACTACGCATCCCTCTCACCGAACCCCTCTCCAGTCTGTCGTATAAGCTTTGCATCCATTGCGCCCACCCCCGCCTCCGAGATCGTTTACTTGACGTATACCATCTGTCGGGTTTCCCCGAAGCGCTCTTTCGCCACCTTTGTCAGCTTGGCGTGATGCTGTGATGATCGCGTGTCACCTGTTTCCGCATTGCCTTTTGCGGGAAGAGATGCTTCTTTCCCCGGATAGCCAAGCCTGGCGTTGTCGAGGTAAATGCGGTACTCAGGTGGTTATTGTTAAATCATATATTTTCTGTTCAAATACACGTTTTTACGGAGATAGAAGAGATTATGGATGTAACTCGAGTTCTATTACCCAAGTTCTGGAGCGAGGATTCTCGCTTTTTTCCGGTTCTTGACCCACTCGAGCTCAGAGAGCACCTGACAATTCAATTCCCCAAAACTTCTGAACATGATCATGTTCGGTCATCTCGAAGCTAAGTAGCCGGCAGCATTTTGATCGATTGAATCAGCTAAATTGCGATTAAAGTAACATGACGCAAGGCAGTCGACTGGCCCCGGCGAGTATTTTAATGGACTTCCTCGTAAGGCGCCAAATAGCAGGGTCACCGACCTACAATTCGGGCAGATCCATACACATAATGAATACAAACAAGTCCTGCTCTACACTATAGAGGCACCACGAAATCTAGATACTGCTTGTCAATACGCAGCGGTCTGCGATTATAAAACTCGGCTCAAAGGATTCTTTCGGCCAATAGCTATGAAATCAAAACGTTACAAGCATCAAATGACAAAACCTACGAAAGTAATCATGATAATAGCGTGCAACGTCGCAAGTACAAGTAATATCTCAGAGGGCAAAGCATCCGAGCGCCCAGCGCCCTCCGAGTCCGGGAATTTTAGCCTATTCTCTCGCGGTGTTAATGGCGCGCCGTAATTGCCACAAACGGTAATTCATCCTTCTGGAAGAATCTTACATGGCCTATGGCCCATAGAGCCATCGCGGTAGATCATCATCATCCAGGCCACGCGCACAGTTACGCGGAATTTGATTATACCTATAATCCAATGGATTTGTGGCGCTCGACTAAGACTCCAACGGAAGCATCAGTCGAACGTTTAAGCTTGTCCGGCGCTAAGAAGAGACCCTGTGATATTGTGAAAGATTTGACGGGTTTTCGTTGGCCTCAGTTGATCGCTTATCCCTCTTCAGGGCGAGCAGAGGAGGATCTAATAAATGAGTTTATTTGATTAACAGCCCTGCCGTGGTTCGTTAGCAGGGAGGCTAGCAATTTACCGCGGTTGGGAGGAACATTGTAGGCGCATCAGCTGGACTGATTATGTTTTTGCTTTTATCAAGATCAAAACCTCGGAAAGAACATTTAATCGACTTTTGTAAATCAGGCGGTTTTTCTAGATATTCAGCTATCACCATGTTCTAGACTCTCAAGCTGGTTAGTCCCAGGGACGAAGATAACTGCAATCAGTATTTAATCTAGTCCTGCGAATCCCGAACCACTGGAAAAAGAGTACAATGCCATTTCGCCACACTTTTTGAGGCCGAGTCAGTTATCGCTTTCATTCTGCATCGTTAGGATAATCATTCCCGTCGGCGTGGAACGCCGTCGTATCTTCAAAATCGCATGCCACAAATGCCACTGTGAGTCTGTGAGTACCCGCCGGATTCCTGGTTTGGCTCGTGTCCATTGTCCATGAGTCAGTCTTTTTTGTCGACTGCGGTACCTTGAGCTCGCGTAGGCAGCCAATTAACAGGTAACATCTAGCTACGACCGTCAGCCGACTCGGATAGATGGACCTGACTTCGCGATGAGCCGAGCCAGGCACTTGAGATTACTATATTGTATTAAATTACGAGCTTCATGGATGATAACAAGCCCCTATCTGGATGTTTCTGCGATTCATGTGGATGCAGAAGCCGGGAGATCACAAGGATCTTCAAACTACGCCTCGTAAGGAGAATGAAAAATCTTATTGTTGGAGTACGTTTCACAGCTTCATGAGCTACAGCCTCTATATCTTTTTGGATCCGAGCGTTGGAACTGGTAAACACCTGGCTGGAGAAATTATCCCTGTGATTGATAGAACCACGACGTTTCAAATATGGTTAGAAGCTTAGATTTAGTAGAGTTGATTGCCATAGTTGAACACGAGTTTGGCTCGTGTGTTCCCATGGCTAAACGAGGTTCGCTAGAGTGAACTGATGGTGTCGACGAAATGAAGGTTATTTTAATTTTTTTTCGAGAATGGTTTCTTCGAGTTACGGAACCAAACCTTTCTGTTCCCAAACGGCGCAAGCGTAGAAATGAATTATGGGCTGTCGCCGTGGAGCTCAAACATGGACGCGTTCATCTCGGGGATAAGGGAAAACTCTTTTGAGATTTCCAGAGATCTCTGTGTAGCAAATTCGGACCTATCGGCCAGAGCCTGGGACAATATATTCATTCGTGGGACGGTTCTGTGAAGCTTCGAGTATCGAAAGCAAAAGTTGGTACTCACAACGACAAGGAAAATTTGCTCCAGCACAGCTATGGCAAAAAATCTGTAAAGATTCGGGGACGTGTTAGGCGGAAGCGCTCAGATAAGGGTTATTTGATTCTATTTATCACCAAGACTGGTTCTGGTAATTGCGGCAGTCACGGCGAAGCTAGGATTTCACACCATCAATCGAAACGGATTCTGATTGAGTACCGTCTGTTAGGTTTCTCTCGACATGATCTATTGAGGACAAAGACAGGTACCAGTCCATGAAGGACTGATCCTTTTTGTCATGATGCAACAGGATTCCGGCCTTCAGCCCCTAAATCAGTCGAGAAACGAACGAAACTCGATTGAACAAATGCAGATCCCCTAGGAAGATGGAGAAGAACTGCGATACCATCCATCAAGAATCGCATAGCTATGTATTACGGGTTAAGCAGTGGCAAGAAAAAATTGAGGTAAAAATACCAAGACGACAACACGGTTTGACGCGATCATCTGACGTGTGATAGTCAGTCGAGATGGATGTAGTACATCTCAGTTCTGTGAGCATCGGCGGCCCAAGATAACATACCAGGCTGTTGGCTATGATAAGGTGACTTTGGATGAAATCCTAGTTAGACTCGGGATTGGGCGATAATTAAGTTCGGCGAGAGAGAGGACGCAAGGGAAATTCGGGATTTTGGAAGAAATCGGGTTCTGAGACGATGCAGGGACATAAGATCTTGTGTAAACCTTGGGTAGATGATAATCGATTTGAGGAAATTGAGTATAGAGAGGTGGGTATGCTATGTCTAAGCGCAAAAAGACACGTGCCGGACTCGTGGGGCAATTCTTCCTGATTCTGTTGCTGTCAATGTGAGGCAAGCATGGCTTAAATACAACTCCTCCCCCAATTTCTCGTACCCCCTCCTCCTGCTCTCCGTAACTTTTGTTTTTCTCCTCCGCCACGAAAGGCTAAAAATACTAGACTCTGCCAATAATGGAGCAGGAGTCCAGTAATCTCTATACCCAAACTATGGGAAATCAACCTCTCACCGTTCTTTTGTTAATCGAAAATTCCCAAAAGATGTTGTCTGTGTGGCAGGAGTTGAAGGAACATTATTTGAATCCGCTCGTTGAGACCATTGTACAATCAAGTGGATCAGTTCAGGTGCGTTGTCAAAACCAATTTTGTCACAAAGTGCCACTCAACTCCTGCATAGACTTCCTTTTTTGTGATTGAAAGTTCTGTGGACACCAACATCGCGTCATATTCTCCTCGTCAATATCCCAGCTCGCGGTCTGCTTTGATGAGCGTGAATTTTGGTTATGGCCTAGATGGTCGTATATCTCCGGCCAGAGTAGAACATTGTATCCAGGTGCGGCACTTGTTGGCTATTTATTTTCAATCTTTTCATTCCAGTTCATCTTAGCATCTGGACGGAAGCTCTTACAATGTCGATCTGTCCTCCTCTCTACACCTCGTGATCGTTGCAGCCTCGGCGCCAACAAACGATTGCTCTGGAATCGCCGTCCCGGCCGCGGTCTCTCCATGGAACGTCCTCGCGGACAGACTCACGGAGGTAAGATAAAATCACTTCCTTCTCGGGAGTAGCTCAAGATCCGTTGCTTTGGGTCATAGCGAAACATACATTGTCATTTGGTGATGGCACCAGGCCAGGAGGACGTCTCGCCGTTTACGCTACTATTTGAGCACACAGTACGTTGGTCTATTGATGATGACTGTTCATCCCGTTTCGTGCTATTAACAACAATCTGTTTTTGAATATCAGCTGGTCCAACAAAATAACGCTGAAGAAGCTCCGCCTTTCTCAATGGACCGCTCACGGTTTATCGTGAGGCTTTCAGCGCGGCCCTCGTATCAAACGTTGGCTGAGAACGGTACGTCAAATCTGCCTATCGTTAATGAACCAATGTTGACACCCCTTGACAATAACTCGTGCTCCTCTTCGGATGCGACATCCGGCAGATATTGGAACGGCTTCTTACGTACGTTATACCATCGTTTGCCCAATAAGCCTGCACTAATAAATACCTATCCGTTCATCCATCTGTTTTATCCACTTTAGGCCTCAGGAAATGGTATCAACATGCTTGGCACGACATCTCGCAGGAATTCATACCCACCTGACACCCATGACGGTGTTATTGCATCTTCCTCTAGTACGCTCGCCTCTTCAAAAGAAATCTCACTGGTTTCCCAGCTTAAATTGGCACAAGGCTTGATCAAGAAGAAGCAACACGCCAAGGAGCCACACCCGGCACCATTTATTGCGGACACACGCGTTCAAGAGCCGACTTCTTCCACGTATTCTCTCATCTCATCGCCATCGTCCTCAATTGCTTCCCCTACAATTCCTTCAACCGCACCCACACTGGCCAACACGTCGCCGTCTACTGCAGCCACTGCGATTTTATCGTCCGTCCCATTGACGAGTCGGTATCGGAAACCACAACCGCTTTCAACTGGTTTCCCCTCAAATGGGCATCAAGATACGATTCCCAGCCCAACCAATGGAGGCCGAGCGATATCGCTCAGTAGGCTCGATCGCATGCAACGCATAAATCATGCGGCGTCAGGGAGCAGCCCTACCGAGCCCATTCATTCTAATACACATGGCCGACGAGGGTCGCAATTGGTCGCTTCTGGGCATACGCCACCGGGTCATGGTGGATGGTTCAATGGTTCACACAGTGCGACGCATTCTCAAGTCCAACAGGCGCAGGCGCAGAGGAGGGGATCGAGACTTTCTACCCCAGAGCAAGATATTTCGATGGGTTCTCCAGCCTCATCCGCGAGCAGCGTTACATCTGGATCAGGGTCGGGGTCAGGATCAACAGGTGGAACCGTCATAGGAATGCCAAACTCTGCGATGTCAGGTTCGACGATGCCTTCAGGAATGTCGATGAACACGGGATCGCCCCTCATTCCCGCTAGTGGTCTTGGAAGCGTCGCTTCTTCTGCCTCGATGTCAACTCCTTCATTGATTGGAACGCCAGGGTCGGTTGGAGGAACTGTGGGGTATCACGACACATCACCAGGGAGTGGGTCGTCGTACGTCAGTTCTGACATCTCCAGCCCAGCTACCCCAGGATCTATGGACGATCTCTACGCTCATGCTCATATGCAGGCGGCGCAACACCACCAACAGCAGGCATCGCAGCTCGCGCAACAACAGGAGGCCGCAGTTGCTCACGCTTACGAGCAAGAAAATGCTTGGCAGAATCATTCCCAGCAACAACGACTGCAAATGCAGCATCAACACCAGCAGCATGTGTTACAGATCCAGCAGTCGCAGGAGATGCAATATTTGCAGCATCAGCAACAGCAGGAACATCATTACGGCCTACAACACGCTCATCAAACGCAAGTGATGCAACAGCAGCCACATGCATTAACTCCTCCAGCGCAGCCTACTAACCCTCATCACCCTGGCGGATATGATCCCGCAGCTCAGGGTTATTTCCCTCCTCAACGACCTTCGTCCGCTGAGTCATACTATGCTGATGAAAGTCAACAACAACTTCAACAACAATCTGCTGGCCAACATCCCACATCAGACATCCAGATGCAAAATGTTCCGGCCGTTCAGCATGCTCAAGCGATGCCACACCCTCAGGTCATGCCTCAGCCGTATAATCCTTACCCTGCACTTGCTGTACCGACTTCGGACTCTCCACCTCCGATGATCGTCCCTTCACAGTTGCACGCATCTAATGGGACAACCGCATCCGGTATTCTATCCAATACGCCTACAACAGCAATCAATGTTATCGATGCTCATGTTGTTCCGTCTCACGGTTCGAACGGTCCGACAGCCGCTCATGGTATCCCAATGGTTCCCCCTTCCCAACAAGCACATTCTCGTAGTCGGCCAGCCGCTGTTGTGGCTCATGGAGGGATAGCAAAAAGCTCAACTTCTCCGGTGAGGCCGATTAAAGGCAGAAAACATAGGAAAACGGGATCTATGTCATCTGGTGCTCATCCTCACCCCTCATCTGGGAATTCCAATGGCATCGAATCTAATATTCCTTCGCCTAATAATTCTTCACATCCCCCTCCTTCCGAAGAAAAGATGTTCCACGTCTCACCACTCTACGCCGCTACCACTGGCGTTCTTTTCGAGGCGACCTTTAACATCAAATCTGGTCTGCTTGACGGACCTTCAGCACTCGCCAATGCCGAAGACATTGCGCTCGTCGCACCGGCACTCGGTATGGCAGCACCTGATAACGATGGGGACGAAGTACTGGCCAGACTCTCGCTAGGGACCGTTGAAGCTGGTGGAGGGCTGTTCCAGAACAGTCTGAGAGATAGAGGAGCTGTCGTGGATAAAGCAGCAGGTACAGCAGTGGTTCCAGCTCCTGCCGTTGCGGCAGCGGCAGCGGCAGCAGCAGCTCCTCGTGGAATGATTGCTACTGGCCCAGCTGCTCTAGTGACTTCCCCATCCTCCTCTTTGATGCCCCCTCCGCCTGTCCCTGGGTCTGCCACTGGAATGGCTACTTCGGCCTACTCGATGATTCCCCCTCCCACGACCCACTACACTTATGCCACTCACGGCGATTATGGTTCCTCCTTAAGCTGGTCTAGCTGAGGTACGAAACGGTCTGTTTTCTCTTTCTTTAAATTGTCCACAATCTTCATGTCTTTCATGCCCGACGCTTACGAACCTCACATCTTAACGATAATTTTCAATCCTTTTGGCCCTTTGGTGTAAATCGATTTCGTTTCTTTTTGGTCTTCAGCTTGGACTCGCGATATCTATTTTTCACCTTTCACTCTTGTATGCATATTATGGACTCCCTACCTGTTTCGGGTTCAACTTAGTGGTTCAGCCTACGATATTTTTTCGGCGTTTCCATACCCTCTCCCATTATATCCGCACCCATTTTTTCGCCACTCAGACACGTCTTTCCCTTGGGTTCGCTTTTGTTGTACATTATCGTATCACATCAGCCCTTCGCTATCATTGTCACCGCATTCCCTTTTCACCATGGTTCTGGCCTGCATTTGTACTCGTTTTCCCCTCCATGCATTTTTACTGTATCGCAATAGCGTATTTCTACGTAGCTACAGTTATACTTCCTGCTGTCCTCGCTATGTTTATTGCTGTGGAAATGCAATTGCCATTCTCGCACTTCTCACTTCTACGAATTGAATTTCGTTTTATTTTTCGGTCGGAGGCATATGATAAGATAAGGTATCTTTGGGCCGGGTAACGCACCAGATTCTCGGAAACCACTGGGAAAAATATCGATGTTACCCATGAGCTTGGTTGGGAATCCATATGTCCATCATGGACTCTGGACCAACTTACTCGTCCGGATGCTGCGCGCAAGGAAGGATCTATGCCCCGACGATATGGTGCGTTACGTGAATATGCAACCACGCCGAGGAGGTTCGCACGTAGCACGCAATGCTTTACAGTAGAAGGGCAACCGTTCGTCCTGCGTGGTGGGATAAGGTTGGATATCAAAAGGTATGATAACAGAAACATGACATGCGCATTCAAGATCCTGAAGTCTAACGGACAAAAGAAGCTTGACGATATGAGAAGTTGTGGAGTAGCATTTTAACTGTGGGGATCGCTCTACATTGCTACAATCGGAAGCGACGGGAAGCTGAGGGAATAAGAGCTAAGATTGTCGTTTCAGAATGTGTAGTAAGCAACAGCAGTGGGAAGGTGCGGACGAAAAAAACCGACATGCTAAAAGTCAAACATCATCGAACGCATCATCATCGGCGGAGAGGAGGATGTCGCACTCTAAGATTACTGAGTTTGTTCAGCATACACCTGTGAGGAAGTTCGTGTATCAGTATGTTGTATACAGGGCCGGCGATACGAAGACCACAGAAGCAGAGGTTAAATGGGGAAAACGAAGCCAAACTTACTTTGATTGTCTTATCTGCACCTCCAGTGATTAACCGTGTTCCTGTATGGTCAAATGTCGAACAGAAAACGCCAGCTTCTGCTTCTAATGATCCTGGCTGTGGTACGTCTTCCATGTTCTGGAAAGGCGTTCCTGTTGCATAATCCCAGAAGTTGAGACTACCGTTGTCGCCTATCGTTCAAACAATTAGTTTAAAGGTAAATCATGGAGGAATAAAGTGGAAAAATGGCAAAAATTATCATTTCACGGGGCGAAAAACTTTGAGAGTATAACGGGGAAACGAACCTCCCGAGAAAAACACGCCCTCAGCGTTGACTGACAGTGTGTTAATAATGGCGTTATGCCCAGTGAAGTTGAAGACGAAATTGCCATCAGGACATTTCCACTTTTTTATGTTATTTCCGCCTGCTGAACCTGATGCGAACGAATATTCTGTGGGATGAATGGCAAGCGCCCTCACAGATTTTTTGTGATGCGTAAGCGTTGTCATCGTTTTCCCGGCTGCCAGATCCCATAGACTGTATCGTACAATCAGAAAATATTAGTGGTGTAGGCTCTTTGAGAACTCACCGGACCGTAGAGTCCATACTCCCAGTTATAACCTGCGGGTCAGATTCTTGACATTTTACGTCCGCGACCGTCGCAGTATGACCGGATAAAACATGAATCTGCGCCTTTGTTCGCATATCCCAAACGCGAGCAGAGGCGTCACGACCTGCTGTAACCAAAATGTCTAGCGTTGGATGCAAAGAAAGCGAATACACGCCAGACAAATGACCGTGGTAGTGTCGAATGACTTTGTTGGCTTCCAGATCCCAACATTTAACCATCTAACGAAAGGCGTTCATGGCTGTTTACGTTATAGGTGAAAATAGCTGGAACGTACTTTGTCTTCGCCGCACGAAAAGAGATAAGGATGCCGCGATGACACTGCCAACCCTCGCACAGTGGAAATATGACCGGTCAATGATAACTTCAGTTCACCACTGGCAAGGTCCCAGACTTTGATAACACGGTCTCCAGCGCCAGAGACAAACCATTTATTCCCAGGTTCCACCGCCACACTGCGTACCCAGCCCAGATGGCCTGAGATGACGCGAACAAGTTTCCAGGGAGGGTGGTATTCGGGCTTGACAGTCCGAACACTTTTGTGCAGTTGTAGTGCTTGAGAGAGTTTGGATGATGAGGAAAATGTCGACGGCTGAACTTGTGGTGTTTGGTCTATTGTTGCAATAATGCGCGAAGTATTGCTATCAACCGAGGCTAACAAAATTGGCACATTGATGAGTCCTCTGTCCTTTCAATAAATAGTTGCACTTGTACCTCCAGCTGTTATCATTTTTCGAGCAGGACCTGCCTGCCCCGGTCGTGACGGCCCAACGGGACCTTGCTGGGAGAGCAAAGCGGCCGGAAGCTCCTTATAATCTCTGTATTCATCACGTATCTTGATGGCTAAGCGAACGCGTGCGCTATTAGTATCTTTGGTCAGAACATATCTTTGAATCATAAATTAAAACATACCTAGCCTCATCCTCTAGAAGTGTATCATCAGACTCTGAGGCAAAGATATCTCGGGTTCTTTTTGCGCTCTGCCGATGCAGCATCTCCAGCTGCGGAAGTGCTGCCAATGTTGCCATAAAGATTCAAATCTCAAGTTAAACTATGTTGCCCAGTAGTACGAGAATATCAGAAGGTGCACAAGTACCCGGCGGTTGGTGTTCACTGTCCAGTAGAACAAAGGCAGAAGGACAAACGATGAGCAGAGCTTTGTGCTTGTTTGTCAAAGGCCTTGATGTGCTGGCTGGCTATCAAAGTACTCTTTAGAGCCCAAGTTCACCTCAAGTAGGTTCAAAGGCCCGAAAATACCGCTCTGATTCAAGAGAGCTCGAGTGTAGCTGGTCGTAGAGTTCACAAAGCATAGACTGTAGCACGCCATGTCAGATTCAATCGTTGTAGAGCTTAAAAAAACTGTTAAGCACTTGCAAAGTGCTTCGAGCGATGAGGTAGGCTTGTTTTCAATGTACAATTAGGTGGAAGCTATCCATACTAACCAATTTCGTGTTCGTAATACAGGATGTCCTAGCTATACTCAAACAGTTGAAAGAAAAACAAGTAACAGAAGGAATTTTAAGGGTGGGTGTTGCTCGCAATTTTTTTTCCCCTTGTCCCTCTATTTCCTATTCTGGTCTAACACATATCTGGTCACAGGAAAGTAAGGTTGGCTTAGCCGTAGGCAAACTTCGGAACCACAAAACCAAAGCAGTCTCGGAATTATCGAAGGAAATCGTGAAACAGTGGAAGGCTTCAGTGGAAAAAGCGAAGGCTACCAGTGGTTCAGCGTCAATAAACGCGGCAGTGGGAGGTACGTCGAATCTGCAGAGAAATACTCTTATCTGATATCTTGACAGCGAAGAAATCGCCAGTTGTCCCCACTACCCCTGTCGGCCAGAAAAACGATATCCGGAATTCAAAGACAGATGGCGTCAAAGGAGGCACTGGAGATACCACGAGAGACAGATGCCTAGAGCTCATCTACGATGGTCTTGCTTGCGATGCAACAGCTCGTAAGCGCTGTTTCTTTACATGAAAATATTTTCAAGCTGAAAAACGACAGCTATTGACCATGTCCTCAACAAAGCCCGCGGAGTTGAGGCGGCAGTATTCAAGGATAAAGGCGGGACCACGGCTGAGTACAAGAGCAAAATCCGTTCGCTTTTCGTCAACTTGAAGGATAAGGCCAATCCGAGTCTTCGAGCCAGTATTGTCGATGGAAGCATCTCTGCAGACAAACTTGCTACCATGACCAACGATGTGCGAAGCCTCTAGTGTGCTTCCCGGAAGTTACTAATAGGTTTTGTAGGACATGAAATCAGAGGAGCGGAAAGCTGCAGACAAGAAGATTGAGGAAGAGAACTTCTTCAAATCGCTTTCTGCTGCAGAGAAGCAGGCCGAAACGGATGCATTCCAATGTTCGAGGTGTAAGCAAAGAAAATGCAGATATCGTCAGCAACAAACCCGCAGTGCCGATGAACCCATGACGGTACGATTTCCGCCTTGTTTGCGGGCTACTGCTACTAACTAACTTACTTTTGCATATCAGACTTTCGTTACGTACGCGTTTTCCGATTCATTCCGTTTGGCTACTACTAACCCATCCATCTAGATGTACTGTGTGCGGAAACAAGTGGAAGTTTTCGTAAACGAATACCTCGTTCCTTCCGGCATCGGATCCACTACTTCTTCACTCCTTGCTGCGACTTCGGCTTCTTCTTTGCCCCTGAGTACAGTAATCTCGACAATAATATTACTCTAGACCCATCGCGTCCCTTCGGTTACATTTGGGTGTCTCATCCATCACCTCAAGCGCTACCCTTACACCATTCTTCCTTTCAAATTGTTTACTTTTACAGATACCTCTTCTTCTGTTCCTCGTCTATCTAAATATCTATCTAGGTTGTTTTGCTGCTGATACCTAAATATCCGTCTTTTCGCATCCTCCTGCTGCTCCGGTTCCGACATCGAGAGTCACTGTGATCTAACTTTATGTCCCGGCTGCTTCTTCGTCAAACTCCTGATCTCGCAGCATATTTAAGAACCAGCTAAGTCATAACCTGTTTAACGATTCCTCCCCCAATGCCTTCTCTTCCCCAGGAACTCTTCCACCCTATCATCGAGCACATATCTGCGTGTCATGATTTGGATGAACGCACTCATACTCTAGCGTCCACCGCTCTCGTCTCTCGGCATTTTCGTTTATTAGCGCACAAGCACTTATTTGCAACCATATCATTCGAAATCAAAGACCAGCCACAAACAATTGAGAAGAACGTTCTTCATCATTTACGAAATATTTTAAGACCAGGGCCACACTCTGCCGTCGGACGGCTGCATTCTCTCAGGAAGCTCCTTGAGAACCCCAATGCTGAGCTGCGAAGCGTTGCGTCTCACATTCGAACTTTCAAATTGAGCCTTTCGGTAACCAAATGGACCGCCGAAGACATACTCAACGACCATGCTTTTCCAATAATTCTCAATCAGCTCTTCAAGCAAGGCCATGGACACTGCTCTCTGGTGATATCCACCGAGCTTGTCGATCGACCAGACGTTCCTAACATGCGGGGTATCGATTGGGAGGATCTAAAACAGGAGACCAGAGAGGCGATCGTGTCTACATGCCGCTCACCTCTGGTCAAGCATTTACATTTAGGCTTCCTCAACAACCTCCCACGCGACATCCTCCAGGGTTCCCGTATCCGACACCTGGCTCTGACAGAGATCACCATTGCAGAGCCTATCTCAGATAAAATCGACACCATTCATTCTAATTTGCTACTCAGTAGCCTCAAATTCGACCAATCGGTGCCAATTCGTCACCTCCTCCAATCAAATGGAGAGAGTATCTGGAATCAAAGAACGTTCGACCACCTTTCAGCTTTGGACGTAACAATCTTCAGCTCAGCTGGTGTTCATATGACGGAATCGATCCTCGGACATGCCACTTCGTTGAATACTTTGACGATAAGAGTTGAACGTACGTTATTACTAACTCATTGCCCATAGTTGAGTAATAACCACGAATTTTAGCACTTCAAGCTGCAAGCTTCCATCCTATGGAGTTGGGCCATCTTTCTCACCTCAAGCACTTGAGGATGGAAATACTGAGTGGTCCAAACGATGATGCAATTGTGGACGCTGGAAATATCCTAGCTATAGAAGCCGACGCTCCTTCAAGCCTTGGTCAAATTACCCTCGTGGTCAGACTTACGGAAACAGACAATCCTATAAAACGTCACAGCCTGTCGTTATTGGACCAGCGACTCGCCAATCAACGTTACGTAGGCGTAGAGACCGTCGCCATTCGATGCCGACTTCAAACACCGACCACAATTGACTTGAATCAGTGGCGGGAGGAGGAATCTAGACGTCTTATAGAAAGCTTCCCGCTATTGGCAAAATGCGCCACGCAAGGGAAAAAGAGGGTCCACTTGTCTCTGGATACGGAAGGGCATTAAACTTGATGGGGCAGTTTTTGTCTGGAGTTTTCTGACTTCGAAAATCAATCAGTAAGCGTCACTCTTTCTCCAAGTCAACAGCAGTTAACTAAACAATGAACACGCAGCCTGCTTCTTAATAATCGCCTCTACTATATTCCACAAGATAATGTACATTAGTCAACAGAACCTTGAACAGTGTAGTCTCATTTTCCTTCAAGTTCAGGCGCTTCGTTTCATGAGCATTGAGCACGCGCACGCGGTCCAGGGACGGACACACGAGGAACACGCACGCTTATAAACAAACTTTCCATCTTCAGATCTTTTCGGGCTCTTCCTTAAGTATGTTCCTGGTCTTACTCGCGCTCAGGGAGGCCCCTACCCTGCATTGAAAGCCTTGCTGATCAGTTGGTCCCTCTTCCTAGATATTATTTCGGTCTACCGCTCGAAAACTCAGCTAATGCACGATTGGCCTTGCGGATCGGAATGCGCCGACACCAACCTTGTGTTCGCTTCTCTTCTGCCCACTACTGCCGATTTAATATTTATTGGACCTTGGCTGTCGCCAATCTCGCCCACCTTCCCCTTCTTTGTTGAAGAATCACTTGCTAGTCAACTCCATTCTTTCTGTTCGAATGATGTCTTACGCTGGAAGTGCCACACCACAATTTACAATCGAACTTGTTCGTCCCTGCCAAATTTGTGCCAGAGCGACGACGCTGTGGTGTAGTCGATGTAGAGACGCGTTTTATTGCTCTGCAGAACATATCACTGCTGTGAGGTTACACGAGTTCCGGTTATCACGTTAGCTAACACACGGTTTCTAGGACTGGCCTCGACACAAATTTGAGTGTAAACCAGTCGGAAACATTCCACCCCCATCACCACCACTTCCGCCTTCCTCTCAGAGTGCCAACTTCATCGCCGATCTTCAATCTGTTGTCCAAGCCCTTTGGTTCCCACCAAACGAAGGTTCGAACTTTTTCGCCTTGCTTAAGATGGGACTTACATTTTCGTCCACAGAATCTTTCGTCAACGTTAATGTTGTCTGCAACATATTAAAAGGCGAGAAACCCACATCTCTGCCCGTATTGGACCGCTTTCTTCCAGCATCAGACATGGCTTTTGTTACGCTTTCGACGGGTTTGAATGGGTTGACCTTGCGATGCCCGCTTCAGATCTGGTATTCGCCGGCGATGCTGCGACAGGGAGTTCCTGCAAATAGATCAATTGGTAAAATTACCCATGGGATGGCTGAACGATCGTGGCCTGGAACAGTTCTTGTCCTCAAATTTGCAGGGAAAACAATGAAGGAGCACGTAGACGTAGACACGGCCAATGATTTGCCGGCAGTCGTAGACTTTTTCATTGATCACAGACGCTGGCCAAGTATTTCGAATTCCCAGTAGCTACTCTGGTGCTCAAGTTCAACAGTTGTAATTTATGGATATACCCACCATGATCTGCCCTCCGTAAGGATCGGCGCTTCTAGGCAAGCGCTAATTGTGTGAGCCAAATTCGACGGTCCGGTATCCGATTCAAGGACTCGTTTCATTTCCCTTTCATCACAGAGATCTCGTCTAAATGTGTTTTTTCCGGTAATTTGAGCAATCATGGTTGGAGATTCACTTTCTCGGCCCCCGAAAATGGTGAAAGCATGTGGCTGATAGACAACTGAATAGGTACATGGGTACATGTAACGTAAAAATAATAACACGCTGGCTTACAAAAACTGATTTTCAGCTTTCAAGTTTCAAGGAGAAATTCCAGATTTTGTTGAACGGCTCAACGGCTGACGCAAAATTCTTCATCCGCGCGATGATTTCTTGCAATCAAAATGGTTTATCGATGAGAACAATTTCACTTCAGTAACACAGGACTAGTAATTTTGGGCTAAACACTTGTGCAAATTTGAACTCAGCTAAAATAAACAGAATAACGGCTTGCGTTGAAAAGAAAGAAGTGTGTGACATCCAACTATTGGTACTACGAGTGTAAAGTGAAAGGTGTAATAGGGACGAATTACGAAATTCGGAAACATTCATCGCGATTCGTGATAATTGCTTGCGACCCTAATGAGTCGAGGTCGGATCGAAAATTACTACTCGTGACTACAGAATGTTATACCGATGCAGAACGCTTGTCGAACTGGATGAAAGAAAAATGAGGACCCTAGATATTTTCATATTCATTACTACTCAGATTTAAATTATCCATTAGAAGAAACGTAGAAATGTAGGAGATAAATGCTTTCTATAACTACGCAAACGCAACCTGACGAATACGAGAGGCCCTCACAGCTTAGAATGACAAGCGAGTGCAAGTGCTGAGCGACCGAAAGAACCGATCTCTTGGCGGAAACCGTTGAATGAATTGATTTCACAGTAATCTAACCATAATACACTCTACGGCCATAACAACGCCCAAAGATATGTTCTGTAGTTCTTACCTGGATAACTTTAACATATAGGCAAGTAGAACAATAGTAAGACAAAATCTCCAAGTCGGAGCTGTAATCTAGAATCACCCTTCTTTTTGGAATTCGAGGAGAGAGTGATATCGATAAAGGAGTTGATGCAACCCTACTAAAAGTGTGAAACGTCGCTCTTCTGTTATAAAGATATCAATGGGTGGTCACACAGCTCTGAAGCTCTCAGCATGCAATCGAGAGTTCTTGGTTCTATACAGAACTCGGGGAATAAATTTGGTGCCATGAAACAATTGCGAGCTGGCGGTTTCCTGAACCTTGTTCCGGACTTGAGTTCATAAAAAAAGCCTTATTGTTACATCAGCTTACCATGGACGCATGAAAAAATAATTATAGGCTGACAGTAATTGATCATTGAAGCCTTGTACAGGGACTATGTTGGCAGACAAGTCCCAAGGCTTTCTCAAGGTTTGATTGATCGGCCTATAGTACCAAGCGCTCAAAGCGAATGGCATCCTCTCTAGATAGGTGCGGCGTTCAGAATAATAAGGACGACGACGCGAATCAGCATCATGAAGTAATGTGAAGTAGTAGCTCAAAGCGCTAACTCGAATTTCAAGTTTGTTACGCCTAAAACCAAAACGACGAAACCCACCAGGGTCAATCAGATGAACAGTTTTATTATTGGTGACGCAGATATTTCCGAGGGTAATCGGTAGTGTTGGATTTTGGGGCGACCGGATTGGCATGCCGCGATCTATCGATTACGAAATGAATATTGTCGAAAAGGTCCATAGAAGCTGACATTGGCTATACCTGTCAAAAAAAGATGACTTCGAGTGTAGACGGGTAGAAATTACTTACTTGACGCTAACTAATTCTTTGTGAACTAGGTCGAAGGTCGAGTTGCGTCAATTATTTGCCGTAAATCAAAATGGAGAACTTCGAAAAATTTCTTCCAGGACTCTTGTAAATCGGCTTCAACTGATAGAATACGCACTAATTGTATTCCAGGATAATCGGTGACCTGCCCGTGGATCCTCGATGGTCCAATTAGGCAGGCGAACAAGGCTTGAGGCTGAGCTCGGAGTTACTCAAAGAGGTAACAAACCAGATTTGAGTTCCAGGGTGCTGAACGTTCGATAAATTTCTTTCTGCCGATTCCCTCTCGCAAGGAGGCAACTGGCAACCATCAAGTCCGCTGAAGAGTGTTCACAGCAGTTTTGGTAGTCGCCGAGATTCAAATCACAAAAGACCGTGATTTTAGCGATACTGGTTGGGTGCAAGCATTGCTTAAGTAGCCGAGATGTAATCTAGCCTGAGAATACTAGTTGTGTCCGGCATAGCGAGCAATCCCGAGTAATCGTCTTACAACAGAGAAACAAGACTGCAAAAGCAAAACTACACGTCCAATTTACCGACGGGCAGGCACAGGAACGATAAACTCCGCCTCGACGGGATTCTCTCTGTTGTATTGGCACACGAGTTTTGCAGATGGTCGCTCTAATCAATAACAGTCATGAGATCAATGAACTTGTTGATGGATGTCACCCCAAGTTCTCACAATCTGGTTCGGATTATGAGCAATTTACATTTACATTTGCTCCTACCGCTCCAAGGCGCTCTCGAAGGTATGCAGCATGGTCTGGTATACTCTTCTAAAGGCGGTTTTTCTCTTGGAGGGTGTGGAAGAGGGGTTTGATTTTTCGAGACACTCTCTTGCCCGTCCTGATGTTGTCGACGTCATCACAACTGGCCCTACTAATCCTTCGCACATTCTTTCAACGACCGGCCGAACGCCCTCGCAAGACTTGGAACCTAGGAGCCGGACTCCAGATTTTTGTCCGCCAGTGAAGCTCAGGAGATAGAATATCTTGCTGAAAAAATGCCAAGATCTGTGTGATTAACCAAACTTTCCTCACAGAAGATATTGGTCTTGTGCTGACAGAGTTGCAATGAAATTGAGAATTATTGAAGACGATTTGTGGAGGTCTGAACCGATGGGATGTCGCGCTGGGGCGGAATGGTTCATGAACGACTCCTGGGCTAGGCTGTTGGGGCTGCTTTGATATTAAGTCTTCAGATAATAAATGGCGAGGTTGGTGAACAAACTGACCGTGATGTACCAATTTTTTGAGGTCGTTGGTCCAAGTGTTTTGACATGGTCGAACTGTCTCGAACACGGTTAGCTATATCCCACCGTACTATATCCTACCATGGTTTGAGGGCGGTCAAAAGCTTCTGTGCACGATCTGTAAGTGGAAATTTTTGAAGAAACGTCAAATATTGAGTGGGAAGGTCGACGATTATTCACAGGGCCAAGCCAATGTCGGGTGGTCCGAGTTCGGGCATGATCGGTTTGATCACTTGGTGTTTATAGAAATAAATTTTGCCCAATAAATAGACAGTTGAGAAGTGGAATACCGGAGAGGCATAACCGACTCATTTCCAAGACCATGTTCCGGGTGGGGGATGAAGATCGATGAAAAGTGCCACTAACACAGTTGGCCTGTTTTGATGCGGAGAATAAACGGAGAGTGGCATTGTCCGTGTACAAGCAAAGCCTCGTTAGGAAGCACTTGTCTTAATTGCGGGCAAATTCAGGCTTTCGATAGAATTCTTTTGAAGATTTATTTACATGATGACGCAAGATGATATTGCCAAGATGGAAAACTTGAGTCCACTATTAGCTCAAGCAACTACCAATTGTTCAACCCGGGCTATATGCCGCAATTTTTAGTCACTGCCCTGCGCCAAGTGACCACCTATCTCCTCTTCATTGGGACATTAAATTGAAGATTGGACCAGTTAAGATGGAAGAATTTGTCAAGACTCTAAAATCCTAGTGCTTCTTCCTACGTAGGCGATATTCCTGAGTCTTAAGAAAAAAAGGGTAAATTATTGTCTTTCACTGGCATGAACAACTTAAATTGGTTTTCCAAGTTTAAGTAATGTACAGAGTCGCCAGGTTTGCCGAGATGACGGCGTTTGCACTGATGGCGATATAATACTCCCACATTCCTGATTCACGATGGTGGCCTGTCAACGCGTACTACCCGTCGTTGTATTCGACGGCCAGCGCTCTCACCGCATCCAACTTGCTGTCGTTCTCTCGAGAGCCACATATCACTCATTTTTCAAGAGGGTTATCTTTATCTGTCTTTTTTAATCTTCTAACTGTCAGAGATGGCTTCAGATTCCTCAGAATCACCCCTAGTCCTTACCCCAGACTCAACTGGTACCGGCGTTGGCCAAATGGACAGCTCTCCAGATTCCTCAGCAACATCTTCAGGCGCTCTGAAGAAGTCACGGCGTCAAACAGCATTTTACCCGAACATGAATGCTGCAAACAAGCCTCTGAAACCGTTCAGCAGGAGTGCAGCTAAGAGGGAGAGTGTCATGGCTTTGGGAAGCATTGAACACCTCCAGCACTTCTTCACGAAGACTGGGTTAGCATCCAAAAAGAAGTGAGTAAGAAGATTTATTAATGTTGGCGACTCTTAGCAACGCCGGGTCGTAACCGGCTTGGGCTTGTACATCTCCACCTCTAAGTCTTTTACTTGCTTAGTAACTAATGAACTCTCTGTTATTTAGACCTATGGACAAGCCTCATCTTGGCCTTGTTCCAGCTATTGGTGGCAAAGGACATGTTCCACACGTCCCTTCTGCATCAAGCCAGAGTGACTTTACCATGCCGCCCTCACCCATAGTCCCAGATCCACCAAAACCTCTATATTCTCGACACGTGAAGTCCGATGAGGCTGATCCCGAAAGTCTGCTTCCCGGGGTCATCGAAGACCTGATATCTGTCGCTCAAGCTTGGAAATTGGAAACGAAACGCGATACTTCAATTCCTGAATTTGATTTACCATTCGACATTCTGGATGTGTTGAAGACGACAACTCGCGCTATCCGATCCACCAGAAACTACCTCCTCTCACTCCCAGACGAATCTCCATCTACTATTCGGGCCCAAGTACAGTTTAATTCGAGAGTGACTGGTCCGCGACCGAGAGGACCTACTTCCGCACCGAACAACGCCGCCACTGCCACACCTTCGTCTTCGTCATCATCTCTTACCGCTAGTGCCGATCCAGCTGCGCATATTCGACGCTCGGCGCTGGAAGTATTGACTGTCCTCCGGCAGCTAGAAGAAAACTGTCGTTTACCTCTTGATGACGAAGCGTACGATGCTCAAAGTGATGGAGGCCATTCGCGAGGAGCCGGATCAGCATCCAGCCCATCGAATGGGCCCGTGGACCTACCACCAGATGTGGGTAATCGCAGTGAATTTGATCCGGACATGTCTGTGTCGTTCTCTCTGGTGCAGGTGCAAGGCCAAATGAAGAGCGTTCCTGTCTGGGAAGATGAAGAAGACGTCTTCGCACTCGAGAGAGAAGAGGAAAAAGAAAAGAAGGACGGCTGGGAGAGGTTGGTGCTGGGGAGTGGATATCTTTACAAACAAGATATTCAGTTGAGTCACCTGGAGAAGGAACGCCAGATTGTCTCGTCGTACTTGAATATCGTAGACGAAGTCCTGTTTGAGGGAAAGCCAGCAGGCACGCTAAAGGCCGGCGATGAAAGAGGCTGGGATAGAGTTCGAAGGCAGCGAGAAGGGAGAGCATCATCGAGGGCTACATCTAGAGCCAGGAATATGAACCGTAGGGTCAGCGCCTCGGAAAGTGAAGGTGGCAACACAAGTGTGGGACCAACGGATTCGGAGGTAGGTAGGAGAAGGGTGTCGACTGGCATGGTTAATTTGATGGGGAAAATGGGTATTACGGAGGAGCCAGACAATATGGAGGATATCAACGAGGATGGCGAGGATCTGGAAGAAGTTGAGGAAGGGGAGTTACCGGAGTGGGCCAAGAGAACAACATTCATGAGTGATCAGCTTGGTAAGTTTCTTTCATTCTCTAGGATTATTTGTCTCAGGTCTTCGTAGGACGCGTGCATTCTCTGTTCGCCTACTTTCTACCTTCCGACTTGCTACCCTCATTAGGTCCCCCCAACTCACGGACGACATTACTGCACACCTTATCCTCTGGCCAACTACTGTGTATTGCCTACAACGCATGTGTTCGAAAGTCCAAGCAACCTTGGGGTTTTGTCAGCAAGGATAGCATACACGATATCATTGCCCTTGAAAAGGCAGCTCTTGCTAGCGGCGAGGATGAGAGTGGTAAAAAGGTTTGGACTTTCAGGCGGACAGACAATATTCGCTTGTGGGTTGGGTTAGTAGTACTTACGACTTGATTCTCTCTGCATGTATTGACGCTGGCATTTCTTTAGCGCCCTCAAGTTGAGATACCTTTTACCCATTTCAATGACCTCCCAGCTTCTCCCCTCTGGCACATCTCGGCCTGGATCAAATGCTAATACTCCAGCTACATCTCCTTCGGCTATGATGCAGAAATTCACATTCCCTATCAGACCCAATCAAACAACACCTATTATCTTTGATGCCAAAGTTGTGGCTAAGAAAGAGGATGGATGGGAAGATATGTTGGAAAATGTTCTCTTTCGATGGATGGAGAAAGTTGTCGATGAGAGGAGGCTCCAGCACCGCTGATTCTCCTGTATATCTTTCCGATTTCCTGAGATCGAATGTCACTCTTTTCCTTTTCCTCGCCCTCTTTCTCGCAATTTAACTTTTTTTTTTTTTTTTTTTTTTACAGACACTCATTCATTGACTTGTTATCTGATTGCTACTTATGCTATTCCCTCATTTGCTATACCCTGGTTGGATCTCGTATCATACTATAATTCATATCTGCATTTTATACCTTTTGAAATTCAATAGTTAGCTCAAGTAGCCTTTGGAGAAAGACTCAAAGGTCTTGTGCCGTCAATTTTATAAAGGTAAGTCGTCGCTTTTACAAATGTGGTTATTGCTTTACTTATTTCCCAATACCTGGTCCAGTACACCTTCTACTTAAACCTGGACCTGATCCGCCACTCTGCTGAGATGGCTCTGGAAACCATTATAATTTACCGGCTCCTCCAGTGCCCCAAGTATGACCATGCTTTGATATTTGAATTGTGTTACGTTAACGTTACAGCAGGCCTTTTTGGGCTAGCATTGCAGACACCACGACCAACAGAATGGTGCCTCAATGTCAGTTGAACCTTCTTGTCCTTGTTTTACCACCACCATGTTTCCTGTTCTTCCTGGTTTTCCCGTTTCTTATCCTCCAATCCCGCTTTATGGGGGCCAACTAGCCCCTGCTCTGCTGAACAACCTCGCTAGGGGACAGACAAGGGCATACGGTGCCGCCTCACAAACCGAACCTTCGATCGAAATCGACCTTCCCTCCACCTACATGAAGGCAGACATCCTTCAAGAACTTTCCGAATATTCGAGCAAACTCGGGGGCAACTATGTCCCAACTGACCAAGAAGTGAAGCACCTCAAAGAGCTTCTAGTGGAACCTTTCGCCAATCTACAAGCCTTGGACGCCGACATCGCTAGTACCCAGGCTCTCCTCTCAAAAAACATAAAAGATCGCACCATTCTTGTCGCGCAACTGACGAAGTACCGAAGCCTAGTTTCTCCTATTCGACGAATTCCTCCAGATGTTTTGTCGGAGATCTTCTTCCATTGCCTACCGACAGACGCGTACACGGGTTCCATGTCCGTCGTCGTCGCACCGATGCTCCTGACAAGAGTTTGTAGTGCCTGGAGGACTACGGCATACCCCTCGACTATGGTCCACAATTCAAATACTTTTACACCCCCTTGTTCATCAGTATACGACCTTAGCCTCGTTGGTCCCTGCCAATGAGTTCGCAGCAAACATCACCAATAAAAAGGCCCTCGCTGTACACCAATGGTTATCCCGTTCTGGGAAGCTCGCGTTGGATATCTCTATCTCCTACCAGAACTTTGGTCCCGCATTCGACGCAGATGCCGGACAAGACCTCGCAGTTCTCAACGGGATCAGGATGTTCTCCATGCGATGGAGATCTCTGACTCTGCGTTGTCCGCACAGTGTTCTGATGCTGCTCAAACGGCTGGGACTGACCCCAGAACATGTCCCGAACCTCGAAAAGCTCTCCATTGGCACTGAGAATGCTCCATATGTACCCTATCATTTGGCACCACCAACTCCAGCCCCTTTTCCCAATCTCTCATTCATTCTCCAAGCCCCAAGACTCTCATGGGTCTCCCTTAAAGTTCAGGGCAACCTGGCGAAGTTCCCATTGAACTGGGCGCAGCTTACTACGCTTGAACTACATCCTTTCGAATCTGGGGATCGGGGACTTCGTTCCAGCTATCATGTATTCGGAATAATGAAACGCTGCCCTAATCTGGTTTCATTTTATGTGAACTCCTCTCCAGAAATCGTAGCGCAGGACATCGATGATATGGACACACTCCAGCGAGCATTGGGGCACATTACACTTCCCTTTCTTCAATCTCTTTCCATCACTGGCCGAGCCTATATTTGCGCCTTCTTACCGACGTTGGAGGTACCTGCACTCAAGAATTTCGCTTTCGTATGCGATGATTCATGGCCCTCGGGCTTCGGGCCAGATCATTTACAACAATTCTTAGAGATAACTTCAGAGACGCTGGAGACTTTTACCGTCAATCCACAGGCCTTTACACAGGAAACTCTCGTTGCGGTGTTGCATCTTTGCTTCAGCGTCACTTCCCTGTGTTTTACGACGCCGCTCACATTCACCAGCGGGGTGCCTATGGCCCCCATGCCACGGTCCATGTTAGACAGTGAAGACGTTGTCGACGATGGACTCATGAAGATGTTCTCACCAGAGATAGACGAAGATGGACCACTCTGCCCGCTCCTCGAGCGCTTTTCCTGCAAATTACAGGCCAGATTCACGGAAGACGGCATTCTGGACCTTATCAAACGCAAGCAGGACAAGAACAACCACGATGCAGTGGGGTTCAAAACCATTGACGTTATGTTGCCCGACAACATGATTGGCGGATATTTGAAGGGTTATACCTCGAGCAACATCAGCGGTGCCATCCTCAATGTCACATCCTGCCCTATGCCTACATCAATGGCCACTTATCCGATGTTGTATTCCCGATGATTCTTGTGTTACCACATGAGGATGATAGCTCAATAGTTTTCAGTAAAAGGTTTCTTACGACTTTGTAGTATTGGTATGAAAAATATTGAATGGTCTTCGGAGTACCGACATCGTGCTTATGTAGCGTTTAGATTGTCTCATTATCCAAGAGCTTAGTGAGTCCGGTCATCCTGATATCCTCTTGCTATGCCACTTCTACCCTGTTCCAAGGTGCTCGGTGCATCTGCGCCCAATCTTACCTCAAGGCCTTGATACGAGCGTTGCTGAAGAAATTGACCAGCAGCACTCTCCATTCCAAACTTTAGAAGGGCATTGTCTTGGTTGCGGAGGATGACTGCTGCACTATCTTCACCAGAAGTTGCCTCAGTATCAATCCGGTTGGCCCCGTAACGCTTTGTGTACCGGTAGGTTCCAGTGACAAGGGAGAAAACCGGTTGGTCTGCGTCGTCCTCGTTGGTACCCGTTGAAAAAGTCGAAGGGCCGTCTTGTTGCTTGGGAGATGTCTCTAGATTCTCAGATTCGGCCAGGATTTGTCCAAAATCGAGAACGTAACGACCTGTCCAATTGAGCTGGGACTGTAAAGCTAGTTCGAGCTCGTAAGGCGTGACAATCGGTCGGAGAAACTCCTGCAGATTGTAGACAGTTAGAAAATAAAGTAGGTAAAGAGGCAGCTAACCTTTGAATCAATTAAGCTGTTTTCTGGACATGCAACAAGGACGAAGCACTCGATTTCCAAAAAGTTTGCAAGTTTTGCTGGGTTAAGTTTCCCGACACTGATAGTGTAGCTCTTCTTCTTCTTTTTTGCTAGTAGTGCTCGGATGTGCTTGATTAGTGGCAAGTATGAAGCTATTTTGGCGTCAGTCTGTTAAGGAGAAAATTGTTAAGTAGTACTGACCGACTCCAAGTGTGCCTACTAGAATGCCAAAGACGTCCGAATCGCGAGCCTTTTGAACGATCGCATACCTTCGCATGAGAAGGCGATTCGTCTGCCCAGACTCGAGTCGTGCAGTGTTGGCTTGGGGATCATAAGAAATAACCTGCGGGTCTTGTTAATCAGAAAAGAAGAGTTGAGAGAACTGAGATGATAGTACTTGGCTTGACGTGTTTGTGATTAGTAAATTCGTCAATCCTAGACTTTCGGCCCCAACATAGAAGATTGTGGCATTATTGGCATCCAAGGAAGGTGGAGAAGAAACCTTAGTTGAGGTGGAAGTTGGCTCTGCTTTGAAGGGCATCTCGTAGTAAAGGAGGGTGATATTCGACAATGCTTCCTCAAGCCGCTTTCGAATTGAAGCTAGTATGTTGAGATGTGAACATGACATGAGAAGAATAAGCTGTCGTACCAGCCTGATGTGCGTAGACAACATCATATCGCAGGATGGCATGAGTACAGGAACTACCCATATTTTGCTCTTCGAACACCTTTCTGAGATTGTCGACACAATCTCCCACTTCGAGAGGTTTCTTTTGGAAGACGTAGATCACTGGCAGGCGAGAAGTCCTGTTGAGGATCAGTATCTTTCCAAAATTATCAAGGGCTAAACGTACTGGCTCATACAGGCGTGACCATAATGCACCATTGCATCAGCATCCACATGTGAAGCAGCAACTTCATCCACACAGCAACTGCGATATTGAAAGGGGTGGAAAAGTGCCCAAACAAAGCAGTCAGATCAATTTGTTCACCTAGCAGCTACGCGCAATTGCCTGCCTGCCGTATGATGTATCAGCGAGAACATAAAGCTCTCTGCCATGTCCAATCCGACGCTTTAGCTGTTGGAAGATCGGGATCGAGGCGTGGAGTAACTCATCAGGAAACTGCAGAGCGATCTGTGAGGTAGACTCTATAAACTGAGGTTTCTTTCAGATTTAGAATAGATAAGTTTACCCTTTTGTAGTCTCCCTTCAAAATCTCTTCTGCACTCTTTTCGATCTCGAAGAAATCATCAAACTCTTTCGGGGACAATGTGTTTGCCGAAGCATCTAGTTCCACTTGAATTACTCTTGTCACTGCATCTTCTCCTGATGTGGAGAAGGAAGTTGTGGGCTCTTCTGACATCTGAATAACGCCTGTGGTGGTTGAACAGCAAGAGACAATTCACAGTTAGAATTTCCACGACAGGGGTAAAAGTCACGAGCACTTGACAATGTGGGCCAATCTGATTCATGGGGATCTGGAACTCCTCCTTCCGTCTTAACGTTCCTAAATTCGGCGCAGGCGACCTGACTTGAATGTCAAGTCCTAAGGAGCGACATTACTGGACTCAGCTTCGTGCCGCGCTCTCAGCAGGAAATTGGCGTTCAGACAATCCAGCTAAAGCACCAAATGGAGCATCTCTGAGTTGGCCCGAACTTTTTAGAAAGTTCAACAAGCACTGCAAAGGTTTTCAAGATGTAGCGGACGTGGCTTCGCATACTCGTGAATTGGCCAAATTTCTCTCAGAAAATTATCCAGATGATGACGAGGATGGGGAAGGATTGGAAGGCCAATCAGGGGGTCTGGGAGAGACCCAAAAGAGAGGCAAGCTGGGCATTGAAGGAGAAGCTGTTTTGGCATCGCGCAGTGTAGAGAAGGCTTCTCAGGGATATATTGCGTTGAAAGAATTACAATCTTCCAAGTTTGACGTATGTTTAAGCTCCATACATTTCCAGCAACCTGACATATTCCAGTCCCACAGACCATCAACCTCGCGCTTGCCTATTACGCATATGCACTTGGGCATCCAACAGAGTGCCTTGCTCACCTCGAGAAAGTTCCCCAACTGCTTGAGATTCACAATAACATTCCCGTCGTTGGGTCTGTCAGATCGACTGCGCAGAATTCGCTGGCACCTTCAAGCTACGCGCCATCTATTACGTCTTATACTGGAAGTTTCAGCTCCGTCGTCGACAATGTCACTCCTGAAGTGCGGGATGGCCGTGCGTGGGCTATGATCGAGATATTTCGGTCACTTTGCCTCCAAGGTACGTCCATCAACCCAACCTAAACATCAGCGCTGACTCTTGATTCTAGGCATGTCCCATGAGCGATTGTTACAACCTGAAAATGCACTTCAAGCTTATGGAAAAGCATTCACTCTTCTTCCGTCCCTAAAATCTGAGTTCAACGTGAAGCCTACACCGAGATCTTCGGGCAGCTTTGATTTCTCTGTATTTCAACAACAACGAGAGCTTTGGCGATGGGTTGAACGCCTACTTTGGCGAGCCGTTGTTATGACCTCCCAGATGTCCGAAGCTTACGGTAACGCCAACACAGACCAACAATTTTGGAAGTGGCTTGCCTGTTACGCTTCTTGCAGCTCCAGTTGGCCGTCAAACTTCCGTTCTATCCATCGATCCACCGTTTACACCATCCATATCCGTGCTCTTGTCCTCAAACACGGTGTCCTTTCTTCATCACCCCCTCAAATTTCGTCAAATTCAACATCAACACCCTCGACATCCACAAGCACATCAAGACCCATTTCTATTGCCTCTCTACCTTCGCAATCTGACGCACAATCCACAATGTCTTCCACCTGGTTTCATACTGCCCGAACAGTGGTACAAGAATATCGGGAAATCTTGACGGCATGCACCAAATTTCCTTCTGCGGGCCATCGCAACTGGAAGGTCGAAGAATTCGTAGATCTTTGTGTCGCCATCTGGGAAGCGCATGGTGCTGTGGGTGAATACGCTGGATGGGTTATCGACGTGCGTACTTTCTCTTTGTAGATCCCTATCGAGCTAAAATCCCATACACAGATTCTATGGTGGGCAACCCGTCTAACTTTCAACTCCTCGCGTGTTCTTCGACATATGACGCGCCTACTTTACCTTGCCGGAGATACAAATCTTGCAAAACGCACACTAAAGCTTTACATCCAAGTCGTTGGCAAGGCACATGAAGCGAGCAAAGAAGGTGTTGGCGAAGATAAGGACACAGATGATCATTGGGTGGATACCCTGGTTTTTGGAGCTCGAATGCTACTCAAGACTGCAGCTGCGCAACCTGGTCTAGAAGGAATCGACGACGTCAAAGAAGCTGGCAAAGTTTTACTGCAGGCTCGGACAAGACTCAGTGTAGATAAGTCGGAATTATCGGCTAAAGTGTTGCTGGCGGAGGGAATTCACTGGAGCATGTTAGCGATCAAAGGTTCGAGTTTTCTTTCGCTGGTTCGTAACAATTTTTTTATTCCAACCGCAGGCCACGAACCTTTGCAACGGACTATCCAGCTCGAGGCCGCGCACACTGCTTTTCAACAATCTATACTAGCTCATTCCACGCCCTCCGGCTTTTATCATCTTTCCTTGTCTTTCGCCCGAAGAGGTGGTCCAACTCATGACCTCGATCGTTCTATTGAATGTGCTGGCCAAGCAGTTCAGGGTGAACCTAAAGAAGTCAAACACTGGCACCTTCTCGGCATCTTACTGTCTTGCGCAGAAAAATGGGATGAGGCTGAAGAGGTTCTGGATCGTGGTGCGGAGCTTGATCTCGAAGAAGAGGGGGATGAAGAAGACTTAGCTGTGGAAGAACCTCACGATAGCTCTACCGCCAGTCAGCCAGAGGTCCAGACCCTGGCCGTTCCTACTGTGAACGGGACTATTCAAGTCACCGATTTCGCTGGAAACACGACGACGATAAACGGCGGCGGGGGAGACGACAGCGCAGACGCGATTACTGTGAAGCCTGTCAAGATCAAACGCAACAGTTTAGGTCCTGCACTCCTCGCCAAACTTTCAAATGGAGTGAGCAATGAAAACGAAATCGACTCAACACCTCGGGTTCTGGAGCCTGGCGCTGATGATTTACCAGTCGCTGAGACACTGCTGAAGTCGTTGGACATTGGGTTTGAAGGTTACCCACCTTCCAGATATGAGCTTTTCGAGTGTCATTTGCAGCTGCGTATGACGCAAGTGGCATTAATGGAAGTTGTTGAGGGTGCGGATGGCGCTGAATCTGGATGGCTAGATATTTTTTCATGGGTTGCTGAACGGAAAGGGCCTCTCGCTGCTGACGGTAACTGTCTGTCCTCCTGCATCAAGCTATGTCTCACTTCGTATGCAGCTTCGTCCCAAGCACGGCAGTCCTTCGATGGCACACGCAGATCAATGGATCAGCACAGTCAGCTTCGTCGGACTCATTCCTCGATACACTTAGGTGCTCATGAGTTTGAAAAGGGTGCTCCTCCAGAGCCTGCATCGGCTTCCATCAACGAAGCGCCCAACAGCCCAACAGCATCGCTGCTTGCACCCATCCCAATCACCATCTCACCTGCTACCCCAGATGCCGAAAAAATCGAAGCGATGGGGGGCATCACTGACAACGACAAAGAAAGAGATGACGAACGAAAGAAAAAGAACGTGACTACCATTCCAATAAAAATGAAACGATCTTCTTCATCCGAACGAGATGGAAGAAGTAGCGACGCAACAAAGACGAAAAAGGTGCAGCAAGTTCAGCAGATATTGAAGGATCAGGTACACAAAGGTCGTGCTGGTATTACTGCTGTTTCGAAGAAGATTGGACATGGAGTGACCAAAAATGGTGGTCTCCGAAAATCATCATCAACGCCAGGTACGTGAGATGCTGCTTCATAAATTGTACTCAACATCCAAATTTCGTTCAGATTTTACCACGGTCTTTCAACCCACGTTGTATCAAGCCTCGTCTATACATTCAAGACGGCGGCTTAGCTCGATCATACACTCTCAAGACCGGACCCCCAACGACTCGCCACCTCCACCCCCTCCACCTTTGATACCCGCACCAGAGCAAGATACGAAAGTAAAGAACGGTCGAGTGGCTAAAGAGAACAGACTGTTGAGTGACCTCTGGTTAATGTCTGCCGCTACCTTCCGGAGATTGGGCAAAATCGACCAAGCGAAAGGTTCAATACAGGAAGCCGAAGTTAGAGACCAGAATAACCCGAATGTCTGGGTTCAGGTCAGTTCAAGATGGGTTATCCCCATTCAACCCCACTCATTGACTCGACATCTTAGCTTGGTCTCTACTACGCATCTCTAGGACATTATCAGCACGCCATTGACACATTCCAGAAGGCCCTCTTTATCTTGCCGGATGATATCTCAGCAACCATCCATCTTTCGCGATTATATCTCGATCCAGAAGTTAGACCCAAATTGCGTTCATCGTCCCAAATGGGGTCTTCGTCCGCCTCGACAGCATCTTCTGCAGCAAATGACACACCTTCGATCAATCCAAATGTAGATCTTGCTGCAGGGATTTTGGCATATCTTACCAAGGGCAATGGTTGGGACGTTCCAGAAGCTTGGTACTACCTGGCAAAAGCGTACGGCTTGCAGGGCCGGAAAGAGAAAGAAAGAGAGACTTTGAGATTGGCCTTGGAGCTTTCGGAACAGAGAGGAGTTCGAGACATCGGTCTTGCTCTAGGATGGTGTCTCTGAGCTGGGCTGGATAGTGATCCTGTTTCGGGAACTTCTGTGTTGGCTTCTCAGGATACTTGACTACACCCTTGGATACATTGGTCCTTCTATCGCTAATTTTTATTCTTTTTGCAAACAATCCATAATGGGTTATTTTTCTTATTCCCCGCATGGAGATTTGTCGTTCGCTAGGATCCTGTGGCTGCGAAGGGTTGATGTGTGTTTGGTCTCAGATGATCATCATCCAGCATTTCGGGTTTCAAAATCAAGCATATCTGAACACAAATCCACCAACGTATAAATTCCTCGCCCATTCTTGAGTCTATACAATATATCCTCTCGTGTCCCCCTGCTTTTGCTCGGTTCACACCATGCTAGCTCCATCCCTGCCCTACTCAGACTTCGTATCTACACCACCCAATCAGAGAATTCTGAGAGATTCGGACGCCGGTAACGGCAAAAGAAAACGAGTTTCATCTACATCCTCCTCGCCCAGTATCAAGAGGGTTCGAGTCGAATCACTGGCAATGGCGGGACACCCTTCGGCGTCCATCTCTCCTTCGGTGTCGCTTCCTGCCCTTGACTCTCATTTCAGCGATTCGTCTCCAATATCATCCCCCATCACCCCGCGTAATGCAGGGCCTTTCATCGAAGACGTCCTACCCCCTTCGCCTGTCTCTAACGAACTGGAGCTCCCACCAACGGCACTCACTTTTAAACAGAGTCTGTTTCTGGATGCGGGCCAAGGCGCAGAACTCCTTCGCGATCTTATTGAACGAGTACACAAAGAAACAGGTACATTAATGAGCCGCGCATTTCAAGGCCACATCGATAAGATTGAGCTGCGGAATCGAGAACTTCATAGTGCAGTCGTTACCGCCGAAGTTCGTCGAGGAGAGGAACGTGGGGCATTCGAGGAAGAGATTCGACGTCTTAAGAAGAGGCTGGAGGGGGAGGCGAAAGCGAAAGCAGATTTGCAAAAAGAGCTGAAGGAATGGAAGCTCGAGAGAACGACGTGGATGAATATGTCGAGGATCAACGGTCGGAAGAGGGAAGCAGGCGTCATGACGGTTCCCGTCGTCACAAAGGTTGATCAAGCTGTACGAGTCGATTCCATCGCTCAGACCCCGGCACCATCCCTGCGCAAGTCGGCATCCACTCGGTCCTTAGGCAGATCGTCGCGCAAGAAAGCATTTTCACCACAAACTACATTCGCCAATGTCGGAGAAGAGTTGCAGTACTATAAGGACGCGTTGGAGAGTAAATGCAAGGAGGTCGAATCGGTGAAGGCGGAGAAAGAAACAGTAAAGGAGAGGTCAGACACATTTCGAAGCAAATGGTTTAGGCAGCAGAAAGAGTTGGAGGAACGCATTCGTGCTACTGATTTTGAAGCACGTCGTATCGTCGAAGAATCGGATGCTAAACTCGCCAAGTTGGAAAAGGCGGTCAAAAGAGCAAATCTCATCATGATTGATGGATCCCTCAAGTTTATCTACTCGTAACTCACTATGTAAAATGTGCTCGCTTTTAGCTACGTTATCCTTGTACTTCGATTTGTTGACTTTATCTCGCGCCTGTTCTGTATTTAGCGATTTTGATTGATGCAAGTCTGGCTTTTAGGCGTTAGTTTGGTGACATCGGCTCGGTCAATTTGCCTGGCCTTCGATTGCAGATCTCTGGCATGGATCACAAACAGCGATTAGCGGAAAAGCCAGGCATCTGAGTGGTTCGATTGACACCTGTTTTCAAAATGTCCAACGATTATACGCAATCTTTTTGGTAGAAGAGTAATACGATCTGTAACCCCGATGAGGGAAGGCCTAATGGACATTTAACCAGGTGCTCTGATCAACTGAGGTGGTACCGCGAAACACATAGGGCAGAGGACTGGCAGAGGGCGTTGATGGAGAACATGTGATTGTGAATTTTGGCGAAAGCATGCATGTGGCAGTGCCAGGCGGTTGCCGCATTTTCAAGCTCCGCTTGAATTTGAGGTATATAACAACCCCGGGTTAAGATCTTTTAAACTCTTTCATCTACAACCAAACAACCAGTACCAAACAACCAGCTCACAACATTTTAAACTTGAAGAGTCATTCCTGCCAGTCAGCTATGGATCTTTCTTTTTCCAAGACTTCGTCCAATACCCGGATTGTTATCAACGACTCTCCAGGTGGAACGAATATCAATATCTTCGTCCCCTCTGTGCCCAACACGGATGGGACAGGTTTGAGTTTCTCTTGTCTATCAAATGGATGTTTCTCATCACATTCTTGTTTAGGTCATCAACGTGTAATTGAAATACTTTGCGAAGGAAAGAAGGGCGCTATGGATGTTGCGTCGTTGGGGGCAGAGTCGGCCCCAGAGAGAGTCGGCCCTGTCGAAAGGGAGGCTGTGCGCCGAGGTGGAGCCAACCCAGTTGTGAAATTCGATACCTCTGTGCCCAGCAGTGTATCTGACTCGAACGCTGGTCTCCTTGGTGACGGTCATGTAGGCGGGAGGGTGAATTTGGCTTCATTGCCGACGATGCCTCAGCGTCTTCTGGCGCAAACTGCCTTTGAGCAAACCTCTCTCGAGGCGAAGCTTTCGCCACAACCATCGAGTAGAGTATCCGGAAGCGCTACCCACGCTGTCCGAGACACCCAGAACGCCAACGCGTCAGTTCTTCGCTTTAAAACAGCGCAAGGATTACCAGTTCCCCGAAAGGAGGAGCTTGGTCTATACCCTACCATGGGTTCAGGTCTCGCCGAACGGCGAGAATCTGTTTACTCGGGTCCAATCGTTGACTCCGGCAATGCTTCGGCACCGTTGAGTCACGATATGGACTTTGAGTCTAATCAGCCTAGTGCTGTGGCCATCGACGCCGTTAAGGTCGAAGAGACCAACGTCCATATGGATGTAGATGTCGGAGCACATGATGTGCTCGACATTTATGGAGACGAACACAGTTCTGATCCATTGTTCTCTCAAACGAATGGTGCCAATGCTCCTGCATTGTCTCATAACGTTTCCGCGCACGACGAGACGCCTCCCACGGTTCGAGAGAACCCAGTTGCGGATCCTCGTGTTGCCCTCCGGGAAGAAACCATAGGGAAGATCGCGAAGGTTGACCTTAGCCTTCGTCGTTCGACCTCAGCGAAAGCTGGAGCCACTGCCGCGAAATTCAATTTTGCTGCGGCTCCTTCCAACGCAGGGTTTCAACCTGGTGAGCATGCCGCGTTCATCACACAAACAAAAGACATGATAAATGAAAACGTTAATCATCATAAACCAATGACATTCGTAAATGAACTTGATAAATTGCATAATAAAGAAATCGTTACGATGAATCAGAACAAAGTACATACATCGAAACATAGTTCTTCGCCGTTTGATGGCATTGAGAAATCAGTGTCCCAAACAAATATTGCGCCGACAGTCGGTGCTTCCCAAAAAGGGAAGCCCGAAGTCGGCAGAAGGCATCGCCAAGTCCAATACAAGGACAAAGCGTTAGTTACCCAGGGAAAGAACTACGCCGAGCCACTATCCACTGCTCCCGTCGATAAGGATGCCAATGGCTCGACGACAGTGTCTAAGGTGTCCTCTCAGACACACGTTGGCGCCTCCTTGGCAAAGGCATCGACGGCTGACATCGCAATCGGATCACACTCCCGCTCCGATGTCCCCAACGATGTAGATACTGGGGCCATCCTTGCAGCGGCCACCACTGGGCATCAAGTCCGAGTAGAAGAACGTTGGGAGAAGGTCAGGCAGCTGAGCGCCGATTTGAAGAGAGAGAACGAAAGTTTGAAGTGCGAGAAGGCGGTGCTGGTGAAAGCCAATGAAGAGTTGCGGAAGAAGGTCGAAGAATTGACGAAGGAGTTGGAGACAATGAACTTGAAGGGGCCGAAAGAGGCGAAGGGTGCTCGTGCTATGAAGGGTACAAAAAAACCGAACGACGGTGAATCTCAAAAGAAAGCCTTACCCATTACAAAGCCCAAAACCGCCAACGCCAACGCCAAGGAAGCCGACCCGGACGGTAAACAAAGCAAGTTCATGAACTCCTGGGCTGGGGTCAAGAGGACAGCGGATGAGATGCAGGCCAGTGGCGGAACGTCCAACCAATCTGGCAAAGAGCAGCTGAGTCCACAAAGTAACAAGAAGAGGAAGATCAACAGCCAGAATAACCACAAGTAGCGGGGCGGAAAGGATGAAAGCGGTGACGAAGAAGGGGAAGGGGAAGGTGCTAAGTCTATGAAATCTGGGCGCCTACTTCATCAATCAAACACGATTTTCAGAACTTTTTTTTCTCTCGTTCAGTCTGTCATCTATGTGTAACATACTTCAAGTCTTACGCTCTCGCTTTAACTTTTCCTTTTTTCGCAAGTAAACACGCATTTCCCTCACGTATTATTCTCAATCTTTCTCGCTGCGTTTCATGCTCCCATTTTCTCTGATATCTTTCTTGATTACCAAATGAGTGTCCGTTAGTCGCGATTATAACTACTTTTGTTTCTCTTTCAACAAAGCGTGTCCCATAATTCTGCAATGAATGTTACTTTGATTCTCCCATAAGAACGAGACAGTCCTTGATAAACGAACGTACATCATTGTCACATTTGTAAATCATACCGATAAGGAGCTCAAGATTTGTCGTACTAACCTGGAGTCCATTCGCTCGTTGCAGTCTATGTTTGAGGATTAGGGCCTTGTTTTTGATTCATGTGGATGCAAGTAAAAAGGCTAGCCCCTGAAAGCGGTCATATAACCTACCGACCTTGAGAACTTCGAAACAGGGAAGATGTCTCCAGGAGGTGATGCAGCTAAAATGAAAGATAAGACGATGTGTGTGGACGCCACTTGCGCCATTGCATGGTTCAGCGGAGTGGCCAAATATATGAATGTATTTAGGAACTTGCTTCGTTGCCTAACTTGTGTTTACATACGCCAACACGAAGGTTTATGGTCGGCACAACGGTACGATCCCGACTAACTGCTGAACAAAAAGCCGTGCAGGTGGTGGAAATTGACCGGCCGCATGTGCCGATTGGCTGGAAATTGAGATGCATTGCAGCATGTCTAGATGCTACTGAATTCTTCGTCTCCTCTCAACTCTTTCCTAGACATAATTCCAGATCGCCCTTATCTCTCTTATCTCATAAGGTAGGATTTGAGTGTTTTGAAATTACGTTTGTCTGATGAGAGTCATTTTTCTTCTTCCACCATGAAGTTGACGCCTCGCTCGACTCAGCGAACTGGACGACCTCAGCACAGGAGCTTCATTAGAGCAGAATCATCGCCATCGCTAAGCCCTTCTCCGTCCATAGTTTCATACGTTGCTTTGCAGGAACGAAGAATGCAGATAACTGCTCTGGAAAATCAGAGAACTTTTTTTGGCATCAAAGACGATCCTTTGGCGAACCTGGCGGCCTCGAAAGACGATTCCGACACGTTCGAACCATCAGATGGTGCCGTTGACGATGTCGAGTCCGTACGAGAGAAAAACCACACAATGTTCAAGCATTCAAGAAAATCTCTGGAAGAAAATATAACGGCATCCTCTGGGCCGGCTAAACCGGGCCAGGACGCGTTCGACACACGCTTTCGACCTGGCGTACAACCTGGCGTACAACCTGGCTCTCCATTATCAACGACTGTCTCCAGATCGAGAAGAAAGATCCTGCAGGCATCCTCTTCATCTTCTGGGTTTATTTCCAGAGAACCCTCGAGCGTAGCTTTCACACCAGAGGACCGAGCATTTGCCAGCAGCGCAACGGGATCCACTCTCTCCACCGCGAACCCGAGATTTCTCGCTCGAAAGTCGGCATCGTCGCCTACTTTATACGATATTCAACATTCTCCGCCGCCTTATTCGCCCCCAGTCTTGGACTACTCAATGGCAATGCCGTCAAACGCATATCAGAGAAGCTTTGATCAGGCTTCGTCCTCTTCATCCTCGCATTCATATGCCTCATGGTCCCAGTCTCGCTCTCGACCGCACTCACGCACTCAATCCCAACTGGCGTCTCCGAAACATTCAGATTCTGAAGGTGATCAAGACAATATGGATGAAGGCTCTGATAACGACATGATATACACCTCGAGATCTTCACCGCTTCATCCCTCATCGGCTTCGAAGAGACCGGTGTATGGAAGCAAATCTAGGCAGGCTACAGGCAGTAACCAAAGTCTGAGAAGCCGGATATTTGCATTGGCTACTGGAGATTCTACCGGAGGGAGAGATAGAGGCAAGGACAGGGAAAGGGGCGATAGAGACGATAAAATGATCTGTACGACTCCGGGCGTTGGCTGCGCTGGAGAGACAGAAACAGAAACAGATGAACCAGTAAGTCTTTATTCGCAAAAATTGACTCTGGTTTGCCAATTTAATTCTGTCTTTGAACGCCAGTCCCGTCATCTCCCTACAGCCCGCATCGTCCAGGCCAAAGGACCACTTGTTCCTCCAAATACTTTTCAAGAGCGATTGACGCCTCTACTTTTCGAATTCTCTCGTCTTTTATCGATTGTACCTGCTCTCATTGGTACCGTCTATAACCTGTATTATATATTCCATCCGCCGAGTAGAGATCAATGGGGCGGAGACGGTAGAGGAAGTAGGGCACCCCCAGATGTTCTTGACTTCTTTGTTGCCGCTCTATGGGTATGTCATGGTGTCCTATCTTCAATGTCTAGCCTGACATTTTGACGGCTCTCAAGTCCATGCTCACAGGCTATCAATGTCTGTGCATCACAACTGGTCTTCTAACGAGGTGGAGGCTATATTATCAACCCCTATCGACACTCGTCCGTTTGTTGGCGCTCCAAGGAATTTGTTGGCCAGCAACGCAGGTCACTTTGACCGTCATGGAGCACGCAAAGCGGCCTGTGCTTACCTGGGCTGTGATTGGTACGACCACTTGCTGTAGTCGAAGTGTGCAGATATGGGTGACGAGTAATCTATGGTGGGAGAAGAGGAATTCAGTGCCGTCTGGAGAGGATACAGAATCTGTGGATGGGGAACCTAGTAACGATGGATCTGGTACTGGAGGTGGAACATCTTCCAGCCTGTCGAATCACCTGCATCATCTTTCACAACTTGCCGGAGGTGGGATCCAGACAATTCCTACGTCCTCGACGGTAACAGCCGCCGCTTCAGAGGAAAACCGTAGAGGGTATCTTAAAAGATTTGGCGGTGGTAAATGGGGTGGAAGGAGATGGGATTGGAAAGATGTAGGTCTGAAGTGCGTGTTGCCTGCTGGAGTGCTATACTTTGTGATGGCGTTGGTTGGGGAGGTGAGAAGGGAGTTTCTAGAGGTGTCCATCTCTGGTGCTGGATGCTGAAAGACACGTTAGAAGAAGAATTTTCCCAAGATCGGACTCTGGATCTCATTTGTTCCCTTTCGTTTATTAGAGTTCATTACTTGCTCATGCGACCTTTGTAGCTGCTGCTGATGTATTTTTATTCTGAATTATTATGCTAGTTGACACTGATATTGCTTCAGGCTTCTGATGTTCAGCTTGAGTGTTATCTTTACTTCTCATACGGCTGCGGAGTCAGACCAGTACCTCGGGAATCTCTTGGCATGATTGCCGTTTATCTGCGCGTTACTCCATCTCTGTAGCATCTTTGACAAGTGACTTCAAAAGATCAACAGTGATACGGCCCGTTTTGGTTGTTTGTGAGCCATATTTGTTTTGAGCCCCGATAACTTTGGAGTTGATCCCACTAGCTTACATCCCTCTATGTGTTTGGTCTTGGTCAAATTTATTCTCAATTATACATTTCGAGTTTCGTCCAAAATCAGGCCCGGAAACTTTAATAACAAGGTTCAGTCCAAATCATCTTTAAATTTACTCCATCAAGAGAACACTAGTCGTCTGTCTGCTCTCCTAACTTCGCAGTTCAATTCGGAGAAACCAAATTTGTCATTTTCTTGGTCTGCATCTTGGAATAGCGGTCTTGGACATCTAGATCTTGCGAACTAAAGCTACTTCCACCTTCTTTCACTGGCATCGGCGCCGAGATGTGGACGCGCAGTTCTGCGTTCAAGGGTGTTCAGACCCTGCCTGGTGTCTACAATATGTAAACCTAAATTCGCTTGCTGCTATTGGTGCAAATTTGATGCGTTTGGCTCATTTCACACAACAGAACGACGCTTTTGTCAGGCTCGTGCATTAGCTTTGTGAAAAATGTCTGGCAGTACAGGTGCAAAAAGATTTCCTTCTGGCAGTCCGATCGGAATATGGCTGTTCCAAAAATGCTGGGATGGTTCTGGATGTTGAGTAGATGCTCTCTATTCAATTGCTCCAGCGCCGCGCAAACACTCCATGATGCCAGTTATCTATCGCTCTGAGCCGATGGCACAAGTCAGGAGGTGCGATAATTTTTTGGGGTTAGTTATTGTATTCTTCGACTGCTGTGAAACGAGAACACACGACTTCATATTGCTGCAAATTTAGAATTTCTTGGACGTCTCCTTGGTCCACAGACGCTCAAAGTTCATTTTCATTTTGTTTGGTGTAATCCGGTAATAAGAAAATGCCTGTCTTAAAGGCTCTCATGTTTGTTCAATTCAGTGACTCCATCTGAAGCACTGCTTGATTCTACGAAACCATTTTGGCGTCTGGATACCGAGTGATGTCGCTGACTGCAAACATCTGGACCCTGAGGCTGCCCTTCACTCCTCCATGCTGTACAATCGTTGAGGCACATTCCTTGAAGGCGCCAATCGACCATTCAAACGTCAGCTGATGACCTCACCCACGCTCATTCTAGGTGAGAGTAGATCGAGTGAGATTCTTATCGATTCATTTCTCCCTTATAAGGAGGAAGCATAACGAAACCAACGTCTGCAAACCGTTTCATCCCTTTCCTTTTCTCGTACAATATTCCACGCCCATCTATCGAAGGTATGCCTCCTTTCCCAACTGTCTTTCATTCATTTAGCTTGTCGCATTTAACCTGAGAGAGCCCCTTCAAACACCAGGGGCATAACGAGGGTTGCTTGAGTAAAATGTCCTCTTCCCATATGTTGCGCTGGAGGATGTCAGCTAATTGCTTCTCATCACTAGTCATTCGCAAATTTATGACTTACGGCTACGCATTCGCACCCCATATGCGGCTTGTGAGTGGCGCTGGTTCGGCAATTCTCTTGATTGCACACGTTCCGCCCTTTCTTGCATTTTGTTTGGAATTGTCCCTACAGAATGCCAGAAAGGTTTGGGTGTCATTCGAGGCGATATTGCATAAGCAGGGTCGACTTACTTGACAGTACGTGCACTGCCAAATTTCCCTGCCAACCGGAACTTGGTTAGTACGAGTTTCTTTGGCATCGGACATGATTGACGCTACGAACAAGGTTTGTGAGCACATAGTAGAATGATAGGAAAGAAAATTTCGAGAGATGAGGGTGGAAGCGAGTGGATGAGGCCTTTGGAAAGGTGCTTGCTTTTATATCCTGCCTCTATCCCACAAAACGGGGTTCCTGTCGTGTGGATATCGATTGTCGTTGAACCTGAACTCATCTTTTTCTTCCCATCAATGCATCATCAAATCGAGTGAAGCCCGCATTACTTCTTGTCGCAGTGATTTCGCCGCAAGTATCAGGTTTGATTCTCTCTTGTTTCTGAAGTTGCAGTAATTTTTTCCTTACATGTTTCCGTATTCAAAAACACTTACAAGTTACAACCTGCGTGCACGACAACATGATGGGAACCCTCTCGTCATCTTCGGTCAACGTCAGCATCAATTCCGTTATCATGCTGATGCACCCAATGCGTTGGTAGATGAAGTACGTTCATTCTTGACATACATTTATGTATGGTTCGTGTCCACGAGCTTCAATTCGACGTTTTTCCACGTACCAAGCGGAGGAATCAAATCTCATAGAATTCCACATTCGATGGCTCGCCATGTGCACCTTGGGAGGCCGCGTAGTGGAATAATCAAAAGACCATGAACATCATTTAGTACTTCGCCCGAAACCGAACAGACATGCGAGAAGTGAGATAGTAACTTACCAGTGTCGCTAACAGCCTTCAATTTTGGGCTCAGTACTTTTACTTTTTAAGTAACTCCGTATAATGTTTCGCGCATCTAGGATTACTTGGGGCTCAGAGTATCCTTCAATTTCGTTAGCTACCTCTACCATTACATCACGGGCCTACGTCTTCTATGGTCTCGTCAGAACAAAGCGCAGTCCAAACAAAACCTTGATAGAAACAGTAATTACTTTCACACTTGTCGGGCGATTCGCGAACCTAAGATCGACTATTCAGAGAGTTGAAAAAATAAATTGTGCGGGATATTTCTAATCGTTCTGAGCCGATGAAGCAATCCTTTCTTTAGCGACTTTACGGTCTGAGTTTTGTTACCTGCGTCGGCATGAGCGCCGAACCAAATGATGGGCGCCCCGATGGGCGCTTAATTTGTAGATTACTGAATTTGTGCACTTCTTCCGAGGCGAAAATAACTCTTATTTCTCTGCGGCGTGCGTCTGATTTACGAGAAGTAAAAGGTAACACCTTTGAGTTGTGATTTTATTTACCCGCTCTGTGTCCGAGTGGAGGAACATGTTGCAATTTCAAAACCCTCCTGCCATATGTTTGGCACTGCTCTTGGCCTTTTGAGATTGTGATTCGGAGTTACACTTCAATCACAGTAGCATATCTTTAATCTTACCATGTAAGAAGGGTTTCTAGGCCCTCTTTTGCTCTGTGAATTCTCAATTGGTCAGAGAAGGGTCGATTGAAGGAGCATAAAAAAAGCCGCACCACTGAAAGTGTACCCACCCACCTTGGCGAAGTATAAAATTCCGAAGGACTCACCGGCGGGTTTGAATTGTGAATCAGCTCTTATGACTGCAATGCATCTGGACGGCCACATCTTAACAGAACTAGCATCATGAGGGGAGGTAGCATTTCTCAAGGATAAAGACATGCAGCATAAGTAAGGGTTCGAGGATGTATATAACGAGCGTAAGAATTTTAGAACATTAGTAGACGATAACGAAGATAGTGTTATGTGGGTTCGAAGTGAAGGCATTGCAGGAACTCCCAATGGCGAAACGAAGTCCGGAGCCGTGAGTGGAGTGATGCAGATCTATGTATGAGCAAGTACGGGGCCAAGGGGCAAAGCATTGAGATAAAACAGTTTATCCCATCATACTTTGCGCAATCAGGTTCAACTGGGCGGCCATATCAGGGTAATTTGTCAAGAATTCAACCTGGCTTGTCGTCGCGTATTGATACGTCAGCGCGTTAATCAGTTCTGGCTCCGTCCGTGCTAGTTCTGCGTGGCGTTCAAACATTTTGGCCGCATCACCGATCTTGCTTTGTTGCAGATTGAGTTGTGCAAGGGTGGCGACAGCAGCTTCGCATTCGTTGTCAATCTGAAGGGCTTCACGGCAGCATCGTTCAGCGGCACCAATGTCTTGCTTCCATTGGTACAAGGCAAGACCTTTGTTAACGAGGGGTAACACGTTTGGTGGAGTCCTGCGCGAAATTTTCGTTAGCGAACACTCTCGTTCAGATTCGTTGATACTCACTTAGCCTTTTCCAGCTCGATAGCTTTCTCAAACTTCTCGACGGCATCTTCGAATCGTTGCTGGTCGAGAAGAAGCTCTCCACTGAGTAACACCTGTAAGTTAGGGAGAACCGCGGCACCGTTCGAAACTTACTAGTAATTGTACGGCTCACTCCTGGCTGGAAAATTTTTGAGCGTTTTCCTGAACGTCGCCATACTCTTCGCCGTTTGTGACAGTTTGTACTGGGCAACAGCATACTGAATATGACTGAACACGAATTGATCATCCAGCTCTGTGCTCTTCTCGTAGTTTTGCGCCGCCTCCTCAAATTCATTCATGATAAACAAGACTTGGCCTCGGTGGTAGTAAATATCGGGATCGGAAGGGTTGGCCTCGATAGCCTGGTCGAAACATTCAAACGCAGCCTTAGGGTCGCCTTGCTCCATGTATACAGAGGCAATCTTGACCAGACTTTGAGTGAAGCCTGGCACAATTCGTACGCTCTCATCGAGGTCGGCTTTGGCATCTGCAACTTCGCCCATAAGGAACTTGAATGTTCCTCGAAGGTTGAAAGCTTCGGCACGTCCAAGATCCCATGAGATGCCTTGGTCGATGGCTTCGTTCACAAAAGTGACTGCATGAGGATAGTCTGCGGCGTCTAGGGCTTGCAGAGCTAAATGCAAAGTTTGGTCGCCAGTACTCGGCTCGTCTGGGAGTGCAGGATGGGCGCCTAACACAAACGTTAGGGCTGTGACAGACGAAAATTTACAGTGAACTCACGTTGACGGAAGGCAGCAAAATAAGCAGAGATGAATGTGTAAGAAGGTAGCTTTGGTTCGCGGTTCTGAACAGGTCATAATACATCAAGATATATCTAACTATGAGGATTGATATGCTCACCTCTACGATCTCCTTGGCTCTCCTGGCTGCTAAGATCTTCAGTACTCGCTCAACAGCGGTGGCGGTAGCTTGATTCTGGAACTTGTCAAGGATTGTCGCAGCTGTGTAGTCTTGAAAATAATGCATCAGCATTCGACCCTCAAAAACGTGACTTGTTTGCACGGACCTCTCAGCGCTTCTTGATAGCGGTCCAAACCCTCAAGAGCAACGGCACGGCGATTGAGAGCTTTGATGTACTTGGAGTCGAGTTTAAGCGCCTCGTCACAATCTTGCACCACCAAGTCATGTTTGGGAGGGTTCATGTTGATATAGCCTATCGAACTGTCAGCTTCAATGGTAAGACGCTTTACGAGGTAAGCTTACACGCGGCGCGATTCGAGTAGAACACAGGCTCAGGTTTTGGCGAGACTTGGATAGCTTTCGTGTAGAGCTCCGCTGCCTCTGAGAAGTTCTTGGCTTGATAGGCCGCATTGCCTTTACTTTTGAATGAACCTGCGACTTTCGTTCGTTCCTACGAAGAATTTGTAAGTGATCCAAATTAAGACTAAGGAAGTAGTCGAACCTCTTCAGACAGGGCAAATATTTGTTCAGCCGATAGATTGTCGTAGTCTACATCTTCAGAGGTTATGAAGACGGGCTAAAGAACCGAACTCTGCAGACAAGACGTACCATCGCTCTCTTCAACCTTGGGCTTCCGTTCTTCAAGAATTGGACCGTCTGAGTCACTTTTCTTCTTCCCCTTGCTCCCTGACTTCTTCTTCTTCTTCTTACCCTCACCGCTGTCGCCGTCTTTCAAGGATTTGGCTGATACATACTGAGCGTACGCGATGCCAGCTGCAACGGCTGCAGCAGCGGTGGTAATAAGAATAGCCTTCTTGTGCTCAGACACAAACTCCTGAACGCGCCCGACAATGGTACCAGCCGGAATCTCTGCCGAAGTTGTAGGTGTCAAGGGTGCCATTGCAAAAGGAAGGTGTTGGCTTTTGGTGAGGAAAAGGTGGAGGGATGGCTCGGCTTGGGCGCGTCACAAATTTGTTGTGCCGATGGAGTGTCGTGGGAGCATTCAACACGCCGCTCTTCGGCCCGGAAAGTCGAGGCTGTCATGCTTCTTGTTGTCGAGCTTTCAGCCTGGTCAGCCTCTTGCGAATGTATATGGTACGACGAACGGATGAATGGAATGTATTCTGGCTCTCTGGACTTTATTTCAGCCTCTGTGGCCCCTTAGCGCAAACTTTTCACCATGGGCATCATTACACTCTTTTTAAATTTCATTCGTTCAATACAACTTCTCTGGAGCTGCTTTCTTTCGTTTTCTCTCCACTCAAATAGAGCTCAGGCTTTCAGGGATATCGAGGCAGGGATATCTGCCTCCTCTCGCTCCTCCTTTGACGACACCAGTGGGTCCTTCTTTATTCTATTATACCGCTGATCTATGACACCGAATCATCAGAGGATACAAACATGGATATCCTGGAAATCGGTATCTTGGACGGGATGAGCTTACCTGACACCACCTCGGACAGAAGTCAGTCTCTTACTCTTGAACTTCCGGAGTCTCCAATATTATCGCGGGTGTCAACGTTTCGTCCTGTCAAGACCCGCATTGTCGACGCTATCATGAAGAACGTGCAAGATAAGCGCATCGGTGAGCTTTTTTTTTGCTGCTTTACTCTCAAATCTCATCCTTAAACCAAGGTATCCTGAAGTTTGTGGTTATTACGCCACCCTCTAGGAGACGACGATCCTGTCGCGTTGAGATCGAACACCTTGGTTCGTCTACGATCGGGACTATCAAATCTTTCATTAGGGTAATCAATGCATCCAGACATGTCGCTCAATTTGGTAAGCGAACAACATCTATATTCGCTACGCCTGATAACAGTTTTCTTCTTTTAGCCATACTACCCTCTTTTCTGCCTACTACCGAAGTCACCCCTGCAATTCATGGCCCGTCCCGGAGTTATAATTCGATCTACGACCTTTTTGACCTTTTCCCATCGCCTCCTACTCCAACTTCACCTCGAATTCCAACCTCTTCTAAACCTCGTGTTGAAAAAGCGTTGTCTACACGACCTGAAACTGCACAGACTCGTTTTTCGTCGACTAAGCGGCCGAACTCATCAACAAGATTATCGAACCTAAGTGTTCTAAGTTTCGCTGAATCATCGCGCGATAATCTATCAGACTCTTTGCTTTCCCTGGACACCGCTGCTACGTCTCTCCCAGCCACGCCGGAACTTACACAAGTTATATGTCCCTCTTCTACAAACTCTATAAACTCGACTACCTCGTTGGATTCTCGTCCCTCGAAACGCTTCAAACCTGTTATTGTCAACGGAGCGGTCTACGAGTGCATTAGGCGAAAATGTTATCAATCTAGCTCTATTGTCGAATCATTGCCAGCCAAGGTCGCTCCAGCGGACATTTTACCGTTGACAAAATCTCCCGAGTTAACGAACGTCTCTTTATCGGCTGAGAGCCAAATCTTGCACACTTGCCCACCGTGCTTGATTTCACATCTGCCAACGAACAAGGAGTCTAGGGCTGCTAATTTTGCTGAGTCGTTCGAAGCAAGTTTGGCCTCACTGCATGCCGCATACCTTGCAGCCTTAGCCGCGACATCGGAAGTCGATCCTCTCGAGCCCGTCGAGGTTGTTTCCCAGAACTATGACTTGGACCCCGAACTAAAATATCGACTATCACTTCCGGATGAAACTTTTCCGGCTAACGACGATACCACTGCGACATGGTCGGAATCGCTTCAAGAAACGCTCGAAGAATTTCGAAGAGCTCAAGTAGATGATGAAGATTTCAGAGATTTGTTATACCGCGATTCGTCCTGCTACTCTAAGTCATGCTATTCCAGGAGTTCATTTGGGAGCGCCTATACCAGTGTAGCTGCAAGTCCGAGTATGATGTGCGTGTTGAAGAGGAGTCTAAGCGGCAAGACTACATCGTCAAGGCGCTGGGGAAGCCCGAAGCTCGCCATCATGTCGTTGGCGGAGAAAGCTAGGCTCAGAAAACAAGTTTGTAGTGATGGGCCAGACGATGCTTTGGAAGAGTATCTTGAGACTTTCGCCGAGCACCCTGAGCGTGGAATTGTCGGATCAGTGGCTTAGAGTCTCTCATGTCTTCGCATCTGTCTGTAGTTACGCATGTTAGTCTTTACTTCATATTATCAAAAAAAGGCGCCAATCTGGACATCGAAGACGATTCATGACAAATTTTGCCTCATGGACGGCCCTAGACATGTTCTTTAAGCGCTCCGCACATGCGCATTGCATAGTATCGCCTTCAGGTTCATTATTTTGAGGAGTCAAGAAATCTGCTGACATCCTTTCTTACTTGACCTCATTCTTATTCGACCAGTTATCAGATCTTCTTTGCTGACGATCATACTTCCTTCACATCTTCGAATCCATTCTTAAGCGCTAACCGTGTGCATCAGCTTCTCTGATTGGGTGGGTAGAGCCGATGTTTTATTCTCACGACAAGTATGGAGTGATAAGAACCTTGCCCGCAGTCCGATTGTCCCCCAAACGTTTCTGACTTGAACCACCATGAGCAATCGAGGCAACAACCCAAGAGGTGGCTCCACAGACACTCGAGGACGCGGACGTGGACGAGGCGGTGGTGGAGGCCCTGGAAGGGGTAGTAGTCCAGCCCCATCGACCACCAGCGGGCATTCTGGCTTCACAGGTGGTGGCCAGCGTGGCCGTGGTGGAGGTGGGGATGGGCGTGGAGGTCCTGGTAGTGGCTTCCGAGGCGGAAATCGAGGAGGCGGCTTCGGAGGGTCTCAGACTTATGGGGGTGGTTCCTCTGGTCCTGATATCTTCCAAGAGAACGTTCCCGTGCAGCTACCTCCTCGATTAGCGCCTGCTGCTCTAGACCAAGTCATCACCGGCTTCAAGTCGCTCAAGGTAAAGCCCGAGCGTCCACTACGTCCTGGTTTTGGAACCCTTGGTAATCCAATAACACTTCGAGCCAACTTCTTTGCGGTTAGATTGCCTAAAGGACCTGTGTTCGACTACGTCGTGGAGATAGCTCCTACGACCGACATAAATCGTATCAAAGGGCGTATCTTCCAACTTCTGGAGATGTCGAATGAACTCCAACCTCATGTTCCGTATATCGCTCATGATCGAAGTCAAAGGTTGGTCTCTTCGAGGAAGCTGCCCCAGCCCAACGACAACGCTTTAGTTGTACCCATTCGATTCTATGATGCGGATGAGAAGGGGCCTGGGCCGAAGTCCGTTATGTACAACGTATCTATCAAATTTGAGCGGGAATTAGATCCTGGTCAAATGACAAAGTGAGCTGCTATTTCTTCTGTTGAAATATCTCAACGAATGCTGGCTCAGGTATATGGAAGGCAACCCTCAGTACATTGACTACGACCCTCTGCCGCTCGTTTCAGCCCTCAACCTTGTACTGCAACACCATGCCAATCGAACGGGAGTGCGCGTTGGCAAAAGTCGATATTTCCATCCTCAAATAGCCGAGAAGCACCCTCTCGGGATGGGTTTGACCGCTGTGCAAGGTTTCTACGCTTCTGTTCGACCATCTCTCAACCAACTACTTGTCAATGTGTCAGTTTCTTCTATTTTATTTTGCTCCGGACTCTTCTAACAATGTTCCTTTTAGGAACGTCTGCATGACGGCTTTTGTCAATCCTGGCAACCTCGCCGATCGATTGAATGAATTCAACCAGAACTCCCGAGGTGCTATGCCGACGTTGCCAAAAGCGATGGTTAAGAGTATTAGGGTCAAGACTCTCCATTTGGGATATAAGAAGAAGCTTTTCGCCATTGGAACCACCTCTGCTCGGAATACCTTCTTCGATTGCGAAGAATTAGGAGGCAAGACTTCTGTCGAGCAGTACTTCGTAAAAAGTAAAGTCTTGTTGTTAGACCTTAATTTTCCCATACTGAAATGTAACGCAGAATACAAGACACAGCTGAAATATCCGGCAGAGCTCCCAGTGGTCAACGTCGGGAACCTCAAGAAACCTAACTGGATTCCTGCTGAGCTTTGCCTCATCGAAGGTGACGTCCCTTATCGAGCTAAGCTCGACGACAAAGAAACGGCGGCGATGATCAAGGTCGCTTGCAACAAACCGAGGATCAACGCAGAGCACATTGTCAATCGAGGTTTCCCTTCACTTGGGTTGTCTCCTGCTCAGCCTCCCCTCTCCGGTTTTGACATCGGGGTTGACACCAAAATGGTCGACATTCCCGGAAGAGAACTGCTACCTCCCAAACTCTCCTATGGAGTTGGAGTACCTCGAGTTGCAAATGGAAGCTGGAACATTCTTGATGTCAAGTTTCACCGAGCGGCCCAGATAGCAAATTGGTGGGTGCTCGTAGTGCAGGATAAGCCTCGCACAACATTCGAGAACGGCCCGAAGGACCCAAGACTACCAGCACTGATACAAGGTTTTGCGAACAAGCTTCGAAAATGTGGCATCGCGCTTCCTGGAAGCATGCCTAACCTTTTACCACCTGCACAATTGCTTCCTCCTCATCGCGATCCGGAAAGGAAACAAAGTTTGGAGATAATTCGATCCCTTCTCAGAACCCAGCTCGCCACAGCGAAAGGAGTCAAGCCTTCGTTCATCCTCGTCCTTCTCGAGAACAGAGACAACTATATATACCCTGGCATAAAGGTAATGTTCAGGCGTTATCTTCCTTGCTTTCCCTCAGCTGATCTCCTTTCCTAGCGAATTGGTGACGTTGAGATGGGCCTGCAGACCATCCACATGCAACTCGGCAAAGCGTTAGGAGACGAACGCAAACAAGATCAATACTTCTCAAATGTTGCACTGAAAGTCAACACGAAACTTGGGGGAATGAACCACTTCGTCCGTTTTTGACTTTCTTATATCCACGAGACTTCCGTAACTGAGGAATACTCTGACAGCTTGACGCAAACCACATGAAGTGGCTTACCGACAAAAAGACGATGATGATTGGTATTGATGTGACTCATCCTGGACCAGGAAGCCGAGAAGGCACTCCGTCGATTGCTGCCGTTGTTGCAAGCATAGACGACAAATTCGTTCAGTTCCCTGCGAGCTTGAGCATCCAAGAAACCAAGAAAGAGGTCAGTACATTACTCGGCCGATCGAGCATTTATTTACATATTTTCTTGGTAGATGCTGGATGAACTCGATAAGATGCTTGTAGAACGTCTCCTAGTATACGAGAAGAAGAACAAGGTTCTACCAGAGAGGATTATTCTCTACCGCGATGGGGTTTCTGAGGTCTGTTGTTGTCAATATGTCAAAGGAATACGTGGCTGACTGCCACAGGGCCAATTCGATACCGTCCTGGAAGAGGAGCTACCCCAGATTACTAAAGCTTTCAAAAAAATGAATACGCCGACAAGGAAAGATTACAAACCTAAACTTTCCATTATCATCTGCGGGTACGTCCTGGCCCGATTTTGTACACCGTCCTTGATAGCTAATTTGAGCTATTCAGCAAACGTCATCATGCCAAATTTTTCCCCACAAACTCTCAGCACGCCGATAAAAACGGTAACACTCGCCCTGGAACAGTCGTCGATAAAGGAGTGACCGGCGTGTCAGTTCTTTTGTGTATTTGATATCTCTTCACATTTTAACCATCCATGTAGTTTCGATTTCGACTTCTATCTGCAAGCCCATGCGGGCCTCCAAGGACACGTGAAAGCAACGCATTACACGGTAGTCTATGACGAGAACAACCTCACTGCGGACGCCATCCAGAAAGGCACCCACGACACCAGTTATCTCTATGCTCGAGCCACCAAAGCCGTTAGCTTGATTCCAGCAGCCTATTACGCAGACCTGGCTTGTGAAAGAGGAAGATGTTACTTGAATGATTTTTTGGTGGACTCAACAACTGTCGTTGGTGGCTCTAGGACAAGTTCGAGGTTGGAGAAAGAAGAGGAGAAGAAAAGAGTCTTCGAAGCGGCAAAGAAGCATTGGGGTGACGGCCTTCATCCTGATATGAGAGGTAGTATGTTTTACATCTAGAGCCATATTGCTTTCTTTCGAAATTTGGTGTACTAAAGTATGAATTCAATGAATTTGCGAATCTGTATTATCTAGACGTGTATTATTTAAAAGAGGCTTCCTTCACTTACAATAGTTCTAGTAAACGTATCTTAAAGGTTATACTTGAGGGTCTCTGTTCGCTTTCCTTGAAATTTAGTTACAGGTGTTCGTGACTGCAACTTGTAGTGTGACTTAACGCTCACACGCTCGCAGTTGCTTGTTACAAATACAATGGTGCTCATTGACTGAAACAGCGTACACCTAGAACGCCGAGTTCAATACTTTCAAACCTACCTAGTATGACCTTAACTACGCTGGAATGGCAACAAATGTTTCACTTTTTGACCTTCACTTGCTCTCGTTCTCGATTTCCGAACAACCAACATGAAGTTCCATCGTCACGGTCCAACGAGCCCGCATTTGTTCTCTCGAATCTCTCCTGAATGGTCATCATACAAGATTCCTGGTCATCAATTTTACAGAGGTACTGTCAAACCTCTTCATAAACAAGAGGACGACACTATGAACAAAAGAAGTGAAGACTTAGCAAACTACCACAACGACATCTGATCTGCAGTTAAGGATAGAATTCCCTTCCCTGTTCTCATTTCGTGATTTATCTGAGGCTGTGATTTTCAATGATGCCGCGCTGTCACGATAGGATGATTGGAGTAGAGATGAACTCGTCTTTTGGACACGTCTTATCCATGGATGTACTGCTTTATTTGCGCCCGCTCAGAATCTCATTGTTCTCGCATATACTTTTTGTACACCTTGGACTTCTTTTCTATGAATGTTGTGTAGTTCCACTCGCCACACGGGTCTGTGGGTACATTTGTGGGTCATCGGACAATGTTTCGTGCAGTCTGGGAAATTTATAAGCCCATCAAAGCACTATGTTCTCGTTTCCCCAACTCAGTCATTCACTTTTCAGAGGTTCTACCTTTCTAATTGCGAGGTAACAAGATATAATTATGGCCGCCTCTTCGCGTTCTAGGGTTGCCAGTCTAGGATGCGGACTCGATTTCTTCGAAACATTGACGCCCGAAAGAGTACTGTTTGGTGAGCAATACTTTGATCTTCTGAGAGTGTGGTACTAAATAGAATCTTTAGATATTACTATCGAGTGCTCCTCCGAAGATGCGGGTAGTCCAGCTTTGCACGGCCTGAAGATGACTGTTGTGGGTCCACCAAGAAATATAAAGGATTCATCGTCTGCTTTGAATCAAATATCCTCAACGACTTGGAAATACCACACTCTACTGAATTGTGAGATCTCACAAAATTCTCACAAGGACAAATTCAGCAAACGATTGAGAATAGACATACTACACTTCGTATTGCGGATGTGACAACGGAAGCGGTTGCTTTCGCCTCCATTGTGGGGTGCGCTGAAACAGCTTTAGAATGGTTTGAACAGGGCCGGTGTCTTGTTTGGACCCAGGTCACGCAGCTTAGGACACCCGTGGATCTTCTACAGTTACAAAGCCCAGGCCTTGCTGCTCGATTTTCTAGCATATCAAGAAGACTGGAAGCAATAGCGTCAAGGCCGGTATCCTCTCAACAGTTAGCGAATGCGACAATAGCCCAACGAATATCAATCGAAGATAAAGCGCGTACTCATATCGAGCTCGCTCAGGAGTGCGATCAGCTCGTTGTCGAAATTCGTAATATTCCAAAATTCAACAACTTCCTTCGCCATCCAACAGCTGCGGGACTTCTTTCTTAACTACCCAGAGATGGTTCCATTATCGTCCTCAACATCCAACATGGAGCATTCAAAGACAAGGGCACTAGCCAAACACTTGCCCTTATTCGTGGCCTCGACGAACCACTCATTATTCCTCTCGAATTTGGCCATGTCAAGGCTGGATCTCAAAATCGACTTCAAAGCCTCCTTGCGTCTGATAACCTCCGTCTGCGTGACAGCCGTGCAGGGAGGCTTGCACGTCTCGAAGCCAAGAGCCAAGTGCTTTGTGACATATTGCGAGAGCTATGGACTGGCGTCGTTTGGCCTGTTTTGCAGGGGATTGGATACTCCGTATGTGATCAGTTATTCTGCCGCTTCAGTCTGACAGTGGTTTCCCTCTGTAGTCGCCACCTCAGAACCGAAATCGTATACGGTGGTGCGCCAGCGGTCCTCTAACCTTTCTTCCCCTTCACGCCGCGGGAATCTACGGCTCAGGCTCTGAATATTCAAGAGCATGTGTTCCCGATTTCGTGGTGTCGTCTTATACTCCAACAGTCACCAATCTACTCGAGAAACTGGAGAACGAGTCTCGATTGAAGCGGCAAAAGACCGAGGTTTTGCTACTCAGTCAGCCCAATGCGCTGCCACACTCCCCGATCCCAGGAACTGTCAAGGAGACACGGACTGTCCTCAAGAGACTTCAAGAAAACAACATTGAGGGAGTGTTACTAGAAGATAGAGAGGGTACGAAAAACCGAATGTCAGCTGAAATGAGATCACACAGTCAAGGTCGTCTCATTTTATCCATCAACTCCTCTCTACTATCTCCTTTCGCTTTCACTGTTCATTGCTTTCGAGGAACTTTCTTATCCTGCGCCATCTCTGTTTGAGCAGCCGACGATTTTGCCAATCGTTCAGGGTGATTCTTTGAGGGGAGGATCACAAATCGCGCTCGCAGTTCATGTGTCGCATCTCGTCTGGATATTAGGAAGTTCAGAGGAATGATGAATTGTGTTCGGGAATGTTTACGTTTCGGACAGCTTTGATCCAGGCCCTCTTCTTTAGCTATTTTCTGCGAGTTTAGGCTACGAATGGACAATAATAATTAGTCGTAGGATCGTATACAGTGTGTACAATGCCATTCCTACTCCATCCTTCAGCTGTCGCTCTTCCATGCTAAGCTTGTGATCAAGCTTATGCGACGATAATGATAGATTCTGCGATAAGAATGGCATGGGGATACAGGATTCGACCTTTTCAGTCAACTTGCCTTATCGAACAGGAGCGGTTACTACTTCGAATTTTAGACGAGTGCAGGACAGAACAGTTGCTTGCTTCAAGGTACTATGTCCATATTTTGACAACCTGCTTGGAAATTTAAGCAGTTAGTCAAAGAAGTGAAGCATTCATAAGAAGATAGAGATGAACGAGAGAACCACTCGTATGTCAACTCGAATGTACCACACTGGTGTTAGTGTCAAAACCTCGAAATACGGCAGATTATCAATGAGGTGCTATTAGAGGTCCGTATCCGGCTTGTCCTATATAAGAGCTGGCAGGTATTGCTACCCGAGGAGTCATCTCGATAAATCGCTGACCGTTCCTTCTTCACAGAAGCCAGTTCATCAACACGGAAGGAGTTTCGGCGTAACTCTTTGAGCAGTCATTTGAGGTCCGCCCTCGAGATCAAGACCACTGGCGGCAACGCTACTTGATACAAGCTCGAGTATGTTTGCGAAGCTGCGGCCATCTACAGCGCATTGAGCGCGAGACATCGATAGGGTTCTGAAGACGGAGTGGGGGGGATGGGGACAGTGACTCACCAATACCAAAAGCTTTTGACGCTACATGCTTCAGTTGACCAGGTATTGATAACTTGGAGACTCCGTTGGGATAGATATAACTGGAGGATGAATATAACCTTTTTAGCATCGAGAAGACGAGAACAAGAAGTAAAAGTTGGGGTAAATATAGAAATCCCCTCGTGTACCACAAAGTCAAGAACCTAGGCTGCGTAGAGCAATATCGCATTGTGTTGACCAATGTGCACTCCTTCATGTACTGACAAGCAAAAGTAGTTATCGCTCTCGTAAGTAGATAAAAGAAAGGACAACGTCCTCTCAAGAATCCGCTTTCATAGTCAAACCTCAAAGCTCTGGGCCAATCTAAGTTACAGAGGTCAACAGCCTAAGTTGCATAGACGTCCTTGGGACGTTCGAGCATCTCGTGACTACGTTATGAACGCATGGGCACCGATAGGGATGTGTACATAAGAGGGGTGATGTTGAAAAACGTACCTGGGTGAGTTTGATATAAGACTTCAGTTTATGCGTAGTCCTATCGCAGAATTGTCAGTGGGGGGCGGCAGAGAGAAGTATGGATAACTAGTTAAAGGAAATATGACGTCCAGCATCATCCACGAAGTTCAACTTGAGTCAAACGCGATACTGCAAAAGTGTTTGATGCTGGAGTTTGTTGAACTTGCAGAACAGGGAAGCTGGTCGTGTCGTTTATGATGCGTGTATTTCAAAACGGCCACTTTTGGTGAGCTGACCACGTTCATGTAAATACAAGCGAGGTTGAAAAACTCAGTTGATTTCTTTGCATTCTGGAAAGGGTTGCGGGTAGAGTATATTGTACGAAGGAACAGCAACACCTTACCGATTTGAAACTCAGAATTCGTGTCAACCACGTGATCGCCTTTTCCTTTGGCCCTTCAGAGTCGAAGACCCGAGGGCCCTTCCACAGCCTCTTTTCTACCATTTTGGTCTCGTTGACGTGTGGGATTTTTTGCTCGACTTTGCAAGGCACGATGGAGATGATGTGGCTCCAGTTCGATCATACGACTTCAAATATAATTAAATGGCTGACACCCATTACAGTAGCTTATCGCAACTATTATCATTTGAGTATTGAACTTCAGCTAGTCAGCTTAAGGTTTGTCTATCCATTTGGATCTTCTCTGGTGCTGATATATTGTGTATGATATAGGCCCTGTGATCTCTGCTGCTGCGTTGCGCGTTGATGGCCATAGGCAGTCTCGTGTCTGCATTGCTTTGGAATCAATGAAACAAGGTTATGTTTGCTGTGAAAAAGGTGTGCAGTGTTCGTTGAATGGTTATTGATACCGGAGAAGCTGGACCTCTCTATTCACCGCAAATATCTATAAAAGCCCACGCAAGACTCGAAATTCAGTCCTCAACAATTTTGATGCCCAACATCGAAGAAATAACTTGGATCTGGAAAATATGACCAACTCCTCGCATCTTGAACCAGAGACCACGGCAAACATGAACACTGGATCCGACTTGTCTGCGCACTCCTCGTCTGAAAGGGCGCTATTTGGTGAGTCCGGCAGCCGGTTCTTCCGCTGTATGTAAGAGTACTAACCACTATATCAGACATCACCATAAAGTGCTCTACAGAGGATGCATCCAATTCGGCTTTGGAAGGCCTCCAGATGGCTGTCGTGGATGGAACAGAAGTAGCGGTTGTTACTTATTCACTGGATCGAACATCTCCGACCGTGTGGAATTGCCCAAAAACCATTGACCTGTAAGTTGTTCATCTCGTCAATTTACCCATGGCTTAGCATCAGAAGGTTCCGTAACATGCACACCTTAATCGTTATCATTCGATCGGAGGAGGGCGGCGATTTTGGGGTCATCGACCTGTCACAAGAAATCCCAAATTATCTCAGCGACATTCGAGGTCAGTTTCTGTCATAAACACACATCAGGTGCATTTTGGATGTTGTGAAGTTTCTGAACAATTAATCCCTTTAGATGCCGCCATGCACGAATATAATATCGTTAATGGAGAGGGTATACCCGCTCTATCGATACAATGGACAGTGTGTACGTTGATCTTCATGGTGAAGACATTCCTGGTCTCTAATCTTTTCATCCAGCTACTTCCGAGATCATGCACTTCAACTCTGGCACGGTCTCTGTGCATCGTTTTGAGAAGACAAGAAATCTACAGGATCTTCTTGAGGCCATCGAAAATTTGCAGATAGCACTTCTGCTTACCACTGAGGGCGCTGAAGTTATGCCTGACGTGTTGGTGAACCTCGGTGGCTCATTCTTCTATCGCTTCAACACAACTGGCAGTGTCGCTGACCTTACCAGTGCCATCGAACATTGGCAGAAGGCAGTTGATCTCACGCCAGAGGGCCATCCAGGAAAACCTTTACGAATATGCAATCTCGGAGTTTCACTCGCGAAGCGCTTTGAGCAATCAGGTGACCTGGCCGACATCTCCACAGCCATTCAACTTGGGGAGGAGGCGGTTAATATTACTCCAGAAGGTCATCCGGATACGCCTGCACGGATATCCAATCTTGCCAGCGCACTCCTGAAGCGCTTTCGGAGAACGAATGATATCGCAGATATTTCCAGCGCCATTAAACATGAGCAAAAAGCCATTACTCTCACTCCGGGCGATCACCCGGATATGCCATCATTGATGAACAGTCTTGGAAACGCACTCGCAATTCGCTTTGACAGAGCAGGAGACTATGCCGACCTTTCCAGTGCAATTGAACATCATCGGAAGGCGGTTCTACTCACCCCGGAAGGCCATTCAGAGATGCCTTTATATGTGAATGGTCTCGGGAACTCACTGTCAAGGAAGTTTAGTCGAATGGGCAACATAGCCGACATCTCTAGCGCCATTCAACATCATCAGAAGGCAGTTGAGCTCACTCCAAAGGGCCATCCAGATTTGCCTTTCCGAATGAGTTCTCTGGGAAACTCATATTCATATCGTTTTGAGCAAACCGGCAACATCACCGACCTCTCGAACGCCATTGAACATTATCAAAAGGCAATTAAACTTACTCCCCAGGGCCATGCATATCTGTCACCTCAAATCAGCGGTCTAGCCAACGCATTTCGGGCGCGCTTCGAGAAATGGGGCAACTCCGCTGATATTTCCAAAGCTATCGAGTATGACCAAAAGGCGGTTCAGTTACTCCCCGAAAGTCACCCAGATTTACCTTTGCGATTAGCCAATCTTGCAGGATCGCTCTTACGTCGCTTTGAATTTTCGGGTCACATTTCCGACAACTCCGTTGCCATTGAAAATTATCAGAAAGCAATCAGACTCGCTTCAAAAGGAAGTGCCATCAGAGCGTCGCTTATACTCGGCCTCGGAGCCTCGTTCTTCATTCGCTTTGAGAAGACAAGTAACCTTGGTGACATCTCCAGCGCCATTGACTATATGCAGCAGGGGGTGGACCTTACTCCAGAGGACGATGTGTATATGCCTGGGTACAGGAGCAATCTTGGGAGGTCATTGATGGGGCGCTTTGACATATCCAGGGAAGTGGAAGATTGCCAGAGGGCAGCATTCAATTTCAAATGCGCTGCAACCCAAGCTCTCGGATCACCAACTCGACGTCTCAGAGCTGCACATGGCTGGGCTCGTTCGTGCAGAAATTTGAACAACCCGATTGATACTCTTTGTGCATACCATACCCTCATTCAACTTATTCCCGTAGTTGCCAATCTTGATCAAACAATCCAAGCGCGACACAGTAACCTGACCGATATGGCCAGAAGGACGGCTGAAGCTGCTGCTTTTGCTTTCGTTGTCGGAGACGTCAATGCAGCTCTGGAATGGCTCGAGCAAGGTCGCTGCCTTATATGGGCTCAACTTCACCAGCTTCGGACTCCAGTGAATCTCCTCCAGCAAAGCAATGCACATTTAGCCGATCGCTTTCTGGCAGTGTCCAGAGCATTAGAAAACTCAGGATCACGTACCGAGCCGAGATGGTCTCCAGACTCAACCATAGCCCACCAAATTACAATCGAAGGCCAAGTTCGCTCACATCTTAACCTTGCTGAAGAATGGGATGCGATCATCGTAGAAATTCGCGCTCTTCCGGCTTTCAGTAATTTTCTTCGGCCTCCCAAAGCTATCGATATCCTTTCTGAACTCCCCTCTGACGGTCCTGTTATAATCATCAATGTCCATACAGATAGGAGTGATGCACTTGCACTCCTCCACCATGCCGATGAACCGCTTCATATCGTTTTGAACAGCTTTGATTACAAAAAGGCCGAATTGCTTCGGAACCAGCTTGGACTTCATCTGACATCCGAGAAACTTCGTATGCGCGATGATCGGGCTGGCAGGATAGCGCGTCGCCCAATCCATTCCCTCGGGCATATTCTGCGAGACCTCTGGAACAGTGTTGTATGGCCAATTCTGCAAGGCCTTGGATATTCCGTTAGTCTTCCTCGCCATCATGTATGATCTAGCTCTGACATTTTATTCTAATCAGTCACTACCCGCACATCGAAATCGGATTTGGTGGTGTGCAACAGGCCCTCTGTCTTTCCTTCCTATTCACGCTGCTGGGATCTACGATCCAGACTCCAAGACCCAAGCGCCTGGGAAATGCCTTTTTGACTATGCCGTATCGTCATACATTCCTACGGTAACAACTCTGCTCGAAAAACTCAAAAACGCGGACAACTTGAAGTATCGAAACACTAAAGTTCTTTTACTCAGCCAACCAGACGCACTGCCGCATAGTTCGATTCCAGGAACAAGGAAGGAAACTCAGACTATACTGAAAAGAATGAAAGAAGGTGAAATCGATGCGCTACTATTGGAGGATGAGGTGGGTACAAAGAGTCGAATGACTCTTGAAATGGGATCACACAGCTGGGCACATATCGCCAGCCATGCTTCCCAACACTCAACAGAACCGCTCAAAAGCGGGTTTTATCTCCATGATGGTCAACTCGAGTTGCTAGAAATTATGCGACAACGACTCCCCTCTGCTGAGCTTGCGTATCTTTCCGCCTGCCAAACAAGTGTTGGGGACGACAAGTTATCAGAGGAGGCAGTCCATCTGGCGGCTGGAATGCTAGCGGCTGGATACCAGGGCGTAGTTGCGACAATGTGGTCCATCAATGACAGTCATGCTCCACAGGTTGCGGATGATTTTTATGGACATCTTTTGCAGGTGAAAAAGGAAAATGGTGCTAATCGACTCGACAGCCGTCGAGCAGCGTATGCGTTGGACGAGGCAATGAGGAAAATTCGAGCGAAGTTAGGCGACACAGAGGCCGGTTTGCTGACTTGGGTGCCATATATTCATCTTGGATTATAATTTATTGAATCGGCGACAAGTAAGTGCACCATTCGCTTCAATCCAGACCAGAGGTTGTCTCAACGTAACTTATAGACAACGAACCTTTGAATTTGTCGTTCCAACTTTTGACAAGTCAAATTCAGGTGAACAATTCTTTCATCTCGCAATATCTTCAAGACACGTCACTATATCGAGCCACCAAGGATTGCACTAGTCTGATTTCTTCGATTCGTTTTTACATTACGATGCAGATGGACTATTTCTAAATTTGATTTATCGTTCATACTTCCCTATCCACCTTCCTCTTCTTCCCACTCCATGTTCTCATCTCAGAAGGCACCACAGTATAACAAGGTCAATCTGTTAGCTGCACTGTACAGAGTTGCCGAATTTGCTGTAGTCCCATGCCATCAACCCTATACAATGGGCTTCTTCTTCTTACTACTGCCATGTCAGAGTTTTCTCATTATGTACTTCTGGCATCAGAACTTCCCAGATACTTGCTGGCTCATTCACGAACTCGGGCGCTAATTTTGGATTGAGGAAACGCTTTGAGGTGCTGACATGTTGTAATCGCGTCATTCTTCGGTTACAGGTCGTCGTCCTTCCGTTGGCAGTCATCGACGCACTTGGCGTTGTTTGTGACTCCGTTGCAAACGAATCAAGAAAAGCGCTACTGATCACATCAACCCATTTCCCATGCTGTCGGATCGCCCAAGAACCACAAGTAAAATGACTCGTCTTCGACTTTCCTCTCACACTAATATACTTCGACGCGTTTCAACGTGTATATAAAAGACTCGACTACAACCCAAACCACCAACGATGTCTATCCACCACCTCGGCATCGTTGTCAACGACATCGACGAGTCTCGTGAATTTTACCTCGCAGCGCTCAAACCTCTTGGGTACAAAATCTTCGTCAAGCTGTTTGATGGAAAAGTCCTCGGTCTGGGACCGTTCACTGGACCAGTATTTTGGCTCAGCGCTCGCAACGTACCGAGTCCGGATGGTAGCAAGACAAGACACAAAGACATGGACTTCTCGAAACCAATAGAGGTGAAGGAGTTGCGAACTCCTACTGGGCCGATCCACCTTGCTTTTGGGGTGTCGAATAGGAAGAAGGTTCGAGAGTTCTATGACGCTGCTATGTGAGTACACAGCGCTTGAGGTTGATTATAGCTCTTACTCAACGTAACTGGGTGTGCTCTAACAGTGCCGCGGGTGGTAAATGTAATGGACCACCGGGACCACGTCCCGAATACTTCATCACGAACTATAGCGCGTTCGTTCTTGACCCTGAGGGTCGAAATATCGAAGCAATTTGCTTAAGACCTGCCTTCTGGGCTGAACCTTGGGGTGTCTTGGGGTGGAGTGCTGTGAGCCTTGTTGGGGGAGTTGGAGGAGGGTTAATTGGAAAATACATGGGCTGGCTGTAGAAAAGTCTTCATGTTTTATGGTATGCAAATGGTACCAGGTCGCTCATCTTGAGCTCTGCGTCAATAGTGAACTTGGCTCATCTTGGTCAGTACTTTTGCTCGCGGTTGTTGATCTTCTCTACGACAACATCCTGAACGCAGCATGAAGCCTTCGTCTGTTCAGCTTTCCTTGGTTCCAAAATTTTGTCTTCTAAGAAACTTACTCTCTATTTTTGATATCATTTATTATGGCCTTTGTTTGCAAACCTTTGCCCCTCTTTGCAACCTTTTTGGCATTAGGTTCATTTTCACTGGCCCCTAATGGCGACCACAAGCCCCGAAAGAAGAGGCGACGCGTGACGTCATAAATGGTGACATCAGCGCGACGACCTTGCGGATGCGGAAAACCGGGAACCCGGTCTCACTCTTCTTTTCCAAGCAACAGATAAAGTCGACCACAGATATATTTCTTCCTCCTCAACACCACCACGAACATGGCTTCCGCGACTGAGGCCATCCGCGACATCGTGGCACAGTACGCCGACGACTCTAAAACAGCTTTGCATATGAGAAACATTTTTACGTTGCTCAGTCCTTTCCGTCTCTGGGCTGTTCTCTGGAACGTTGGGTATGTTATTGTACAATTATTCATTATCAAAATTTTCAAACCGGTACGTCTGGATCTTAGTGAATGTGTCAATATTTAAACTTTGATATACAGGCGCGACCCAACGCACGTAAAGCGTTAGCGAATCCTCATGGAAGGGTCGCCGTTATCGGCGCCGGAATCACTGGTGTCAGTTCTGCTGCGTAAGAAACATAACCTTTGGAGGTTTCGCCTTGAGCTGACATCTATTGAAAGTCACGCCTTGGCCCATGGCTTCGAAGTTGTCATTTTCGAACAGGCGCCGTACGAGAAACTCGGCGGTATCTGGGCAAATGTGAACAAGACATCAGCTCTCCAAATTAATTCTATGATTTACCGCTTCCATCCTGGTGTCATGTGGAAAAGAGGCTTTCCTCGTCGAGACGAGATTCTCAGTGGTAAGCATGCCTCTTCAATTATCTTTGTTCCATGAGATTCATAGTATTCATGCTTCACCTAGAGGTCCACAGGATCTGGAAGGAGTATTATCTCGATGCTCGTACTCGCTTTAATGTAAGTTCATTGAATAGCGGCCTTATATCTCAAGCTCATTGGTGTAGACCAAAGTCACCTCAGTTCAACGCTCCACACCTCCAGACGATGGATCTTGGGATCATGACCGCAATCGGAGCCGCTGGATCATCAACGACGGCAGTGAAGGCTCATTCGACGCGGTCATTGTCACAATTGGAACATGCGGTGATCCTAACTGGATTAAACTTCCTGGAATGCCTGAGCATTTAGGAGAGGATGGTTCATCGAACAAGAACCATGATTCTCCGACTTCTGACTCTCCTGGACCAGATACCAAACACTCTAATGCAGGCGGAAAACCGGAACCTCAAGAGAAGTTTGAGAAGATTATCATTCATTCAAGCCAACTGGATTCTCCTGACTTCCAATTGAAGGGTGGAGAAAAGGTCGTAATCATCGGAAGCGGTGCGAGCGGTGTCGAGGCTGTCGAAACAGTTTTGGATAAATTTGGGAGCGTCAAGGATCCTCAAGGGGGCGAGTCGAAAAAGCAAGGTGTTGAGGTTTTCATGATTGCTCGTGATGATAAATGGATTATTCCGAGGAACATTGTTATGGACACCGTTATTTCTGCGCAGCCGTTTGGGCGGGAAATGCCCCTCAGGTCAGCCGAATCAAAATTTATGTGGATTTGATTAACTCTCTGACTTTTTTTCTGTAGTTTTGTTTGGGAACGACTTCTCCGCCGGTTCCAGTATAAAGGGGTCGAGAACCTCGCGCCACAAGGAAAAGGTCTCTACGAAGGAACACCAGTATGCTTTTATTAACATTTTCGTCATTTTCGCTTAGCATACACACAGGTCGTGAACGATGATTTCCTCTCTCATATTCGGGAAGGCCGATGTAATTATATTCGTGGCTCACCCGTTCGGCTCACCAGCAAAGGGGTCATGGTCACTGGTCGCAAGAAGAAACCAGGTAAAGATACAAAAATGTATGTGCCTAAGGAGGGCGTTACAATCGATACCGTCACGGATGGAGCGGAGAGGTTGTATGAGGCTGATGTTGTGGTTCTCGCAACGGGTTATAAGAGACCAAGTCTGGATTTCTTGCCCAAAGATTTGTTTCCCGAAGGATATGAGGTTCGTAACTTCAGAGATTTCGCTGTTGGCGGTGATGATAATTGTGAGATCATCTTCGGAATTTAGAGGCCTGACCTCTACCTTCAAAACTTCTCCACCGAGGACTGGTCAATCTTGATGACAAACTCGTCCTACGTCAATGCAATTGGCACAGTGTATGTTTAGTTCCCTCATGCGTTGTTGCTTCTGCTAACATACATTCTTAGGGGCCACTTGTAAGTGTTTGATCTGTCTGAATGGATTACATTCCCCTAACTGAGGATGATTCAACGCATATAGCCACATCGGAATCTGTACGTCCTATTCCAAGCTCGTTTGAAACACAAACTAAGCGAGTTTCATCTAGATACTCGTATACTGCTCACCCTTCTCCTCGATCCCTCTGCTCGTCCCCAGCCAAAAGACATGAAACTTTGGGTAGATACCCTTCGGTTCATCAAGCGTGGGGCTTCTGGTGGTGCCTTAGGATTTTTCACGTATATGGAGCTCAGTGAGTCGCTTTTAACCCTTGAAGTTCCGAGGCGCAACAAATATTCACACACTCTCGCAGCTCTATGGCTTTTCCTCTTCCATATCCTTCGACCTGATAGGTTGCGCTGGATGTTCTTTATCTTGAATGGATGGGGAGTGCATGCTCAGGAGTAGAGACAGACAGAAGAGAAGGATGTAAAACTGTAGAACTCTTTACTTACTGTATTCGCACGATGTACCTTTTGCTTTTGTGATTTTTCGTTCAGTACTTTTCTGTAACTGTATTCCATCTTTATAAGAATACAATTTCCCCTGTGTGAACCATGCAATAGCTAACCTCTATTTTCCCTTTCTCTTGGCTTGAGAGCGATCTTGGCCTCGAAGGACTGCGCTTGTTTGGGAAAGTCATCTGTGCTCACGAGTTGTATAAACGTCTCATGCCAAGGAGCGGCTTACGAGTAAGTATAGCTGGTCCAGATGTTATATTCGAGCCTCAGTAGGTGTAATTTAGGCAGAAGACTGGATTAATTTATGGCTCCCGCCAATGGGAAAATGTAGTAGGTCAATGTAGTATCACTGATAAAACAGGGGGAAGGTTGTTCAAGACTCGCCCTTAGAGAAATAAGATCCATATGTTTCTCCAATGTTAAAGGCACGATGCATGTCTAGAGCTCTACAGATAACATTGGTGGACCATTGGGAACTTACCAGTCCAGCTATGGAGCCTTCGGCAAACCGTGATGCTCGAAGCTTATTTGTCCTTGCTACCACGAGTACTTTTTGGATACATCATACCCCTGTGGCTTTAGGAGTGGGCTTGTTTAGCTCCGACCTACCATGATTCAAATGATAAGTGTATCCGATAATAATTGAGATTTCCCCTCCTCTTAGGGGAAACAAATTCTATCCACACCTCAATGAAATTCTCGACGAGCCATCGCTTTTAGCGAGCGTCTATTGCTTGGCGCTCGTTCACGTGATTGTGTGAACGACATTTCCGACTGGTCCGACTTCCGTTGACTCTGTTCGGATGGTCATAACAAGACAGCTACATACCTCTTTGCACAGGGATCCCAAAATTTATGGAAACGATCTCACGACGAGTAAATCAACCCAGTTCTTACGATAAAGTCTCTTTCTTATCCCCACACTCTGGCTTTGGTGCTCTGGGGCTGCCGGAAGGCTATGCCTTGCTGACGGAGTAGGTCGGTGTCTACATTCTCAGTACCCGGTTTTTGGGTTGTAGATCTGGCTTGGCAGCATCACTATTTCCTTATGGGATCGGATGCCCACCGAGCGCAAAGTACTGCTCTTTGATTTTGCTATTTCTGCAAAGATACAGCATGTAGAAACCATTGGATGATGAGAGCGTTGTTCGAACGACGCGGTTGCCATTATGGAACTGTTGAAAACACGCCGACAATGGGTTGAATATTCTCAATGCAGTTCTCTATTTTCATTTCAGAGGAGATGGTGTTCTTTCTCTCCTTTATCATCCCATTTTACAGTTATATTCCTTCGCTCTTGCGTGCTTATACTCAAAACAGTAGCTCTATTCGGGTTCTCCTCCTAACAATGCAGTCCCGACCGTCCGTTTTTACATTTCTTATCCTGGGTCGGTAATTCGGGCCTCAACTTTTGAGTGCGACAGACAGCATTCCTTTCTTATCTGCGCCTATACGCCGTACTCTCGTTGAATGAGTTCTGCGTACCCTGATTATTCTAAATTTTCCGTGGAGCTTTTGTTCCGTCTGCGTAATTAGTGTTATTCAACTTTGGAGGCTCTCGGTCCTGTTCCCGTGCGGCATGGCGGAATTGCACTCTTTGTGCAACAACACGAATAATACTTGCAACTAGTAAGTCTCTTGATTTAGCTTACATGAGCTCCGTTCACTAACCCCCTGTAGCGGATTCATCTTTAATTTTGCACCCTGAATTATTTCGAAAGCTAGGTTGCTCGATGCGCAACTTGATTCGGTCCGATCTTCTGGAGAGGAACTCGAAGGTATAAAATGGCTCTCAAACTGGAGGAGAAGATCCAACAGCCTCTGTTCCAACATCTCCAGTCGAGTCCAGCGTTTCAACCCAACATTCTCAGCAGCAAAGCACCTTTCTCGCATTGGCAAATATGATCAAAATCTCCACTTGCTATTTCGCTCTTCTCCTCTCCGGCTTTGCTTGGGCGGCTCCCGCCTCCTCTTCATCTAGTAGCAAGCAAAGTTCTGCTGTCACTTCTGCATCTGCCACCAAGTCTTCAGTTGGTTCTGCCAGCGTTATCGCTTCGTCCACCGGTTCAGCCGCATCTTCCACGGCCACTGTGCCTTACATCAGCTTGAACCCCAACTATCCTCTCTGGGGTACCTCTGACTCGGATACGACAGCCGAATCAACCCCCGAAGCAGAGAGAGGAACTTTGGGAGCGACGGTTATTGGGCCCACCGATGCCAGCACGGTTTGGCAGAACCCGGATCTGTTGGCTCCACCGACCACTGATGGAGGCAGCGTGTATGTTTTCCTTCTTCTGGAAATGCGACAAGCTGGCTTACTCTTACACCTACAGCCCGAACGCCAAATGGCCAATGAGCTTGAGTCACAATCGGCTACAGACTGGTGGTTGGGCTCGCCAGCAGAACAGTACGTGATTCCATTCACTAACCACCACACGTAGTGAATGAACATTATCTTCCAGCCGATGTTATGCCATTCGCTGCCAACATGGCTGGTGTTGACATGCGCCTCGAGTCAGGTGCCATTCGCGAACTTCATTGGCACAAGACTGCAGAATGGGCGTACGTCTTGAAGGGTACCACTCAAATATCTACTGTGAATCCCGACGGTCAAAATTATGTGGCCAACGTTGTGAGTAGATCTTCCTCGACTTCTTGAACAACCTCGCTGACGATTGATATTCAAGGGACCTGGTGATTTATGGTATTTCCCACCTGGTGTTCCTCACTCTCTCCAAGCTACCAACGAGGATCCTGACGGTACTGAGTTCTTGTTGGTCTTCGATTCTGGAGACTTCAGCGAAGATGATACCTTTTTGGTCAGTTATCCACTCATTTAATGTGTGAAGACAGCTGCTTACTCTCGCATATTGCCATAGCTCACTGACTGGATGGCTCACACCCCAGCTGAAGTCCTCGCCAAGAACTTCCAGACGTAAATCTCTACCTATCCACCCATTCTTGAGTTTTGTACTTACATTTCTCAATAGCAACATCTCCACTTTCGCACAAGTCCCTGCCAAAGAGCTGTACATCTTCCCCGGCCGTAAGTTTATACATTTATTTCTACTATTCCTAGCCACTAAACTCAACTCATCTATTCAGAAAACCCCCTTCCACCAAGCGCCGCCCCAGTCTCACCAGCTGGAACTGCTCCGACGCCCTACACATACAACTTTTCTTCCATCGCTCCTACCCAAGTCAACGGAGGAACATACAAAATCATTGATTCGAACACTTTCACGATCTCCAAGACCATTGCCGCGTCCGAGATCACTCTTGAGCCCGGTGCGATCCGCGAGCTCCACTGGCACCCAACTCAGGACGAGTGGAACTTCTTCATCAATGGAACTGGCCGTGTCACTGTCTTTGCCTCCTCTGGAAATGCTAGGACTTTCGACTATCAGGCAGGGGATGTCGGTGCGTATCATTTGTTAATTAATGCTATCAGAACTTGTCCCTTGACGTTTTCAATCTCTTCACCAGGATATATTCCAGCTACGATGGGCCACTACGTAGAAAACACCGGTAATACCACTTTACACTTTATTGAGATCTTCAATACTGCAACATACCAAGATATCAGCTTGAGCAACGTTCGTACAATCACTTTTTTCTTCTTTTGATCCGTTTCTAAAGCACAAAATGTCCCCTCTAGTGGCTGGCCTTGGTACCTCCAGCATTGGTCCAGGCTCATCTCGGGTTCTCCGACGAGTTCATCTCCACACTGCCAAAGACGAAACAGGTTCTTGTTGGTCCTTCCAACTCGACCTCCACTGCCAGCAACTGAGCAGCCAGATGTCCTCGAAGGTTCAAGTCAAGACAGCCATAGATAAATCAGGATATTTATACAAGTTTCCAATGTTTAATCACAATCAATCTACCGTCACTTTTCCATCTCCTTTCTTGGTTTCTAGTCTCACTTAATGCCTATCATTTCCATAATTGAGAAAGCGGTGGCTTTCTGTGCCGGAAAAGAGCTCCGCTTCACACCATCAACTTTGATTCCGGGATCAATAGCTCAAGCGCTCGTTGCTCTGATTGAACAGATCAATTTCAGAGGCTCAAACTAACGTAAGGTTGGAATTAATAGGAAGTACGTGTTTTGTACTACCAGTGGCCGAATCTTATACACAGTACAGAATTCTGCACCATGACTGTCAGGGTGTACGTACAGCTATACAGCGGTTCCTGTGTTGATGGACCTAAAAAGGGCCCCAGCGTTGAAAAGGGTCGCGATTGAGTCACTTCGTCACCAACCACGTTCAGCTTGAACCACATCCTCGGGGCCTTTGCAGCCTTTAGCTTATTTCTTACAAGCCGTCGCTTTATTCAACTACCTGCCAGGATAAGCCATGTCAATTCAACATATCAGCCTCAACGTTTCCGACATTTCCAAGGCTCGCAAATTCTACCTCGCAGCTCTCAAACCTTTGGGCTACCGAGTTTTCATGGAGTTTTACGAGGGCAAAGTTCTTGGCATGGGTCCTTTGACTTGTGGACCCGTGTTCTGGCTCGCGTCGTGCGACGCGCCTACTGCACACGGGAGCGACAAAAGGCACGGCAAAGATTTTGACTTTGAAAAAGAATCGGCAATCCAGAAACCACGCGATGTGACGGGACCTTTGCATATTGCGTTTTCTGCATCGAATAGGCAGAAGGTCAGGGAATTCTATGAGGCTGCCATGTAAGTTTCAACTTGTTTCTTATATGTCCGCCCTCTTCCTGACGATACTTGCGATAGTGCTGCAGGTGGAAAGTGCAATGGGCCTCCTGGACTCCGTCCAGAGTATTTCATGACCAACTACAGCGCGTATGTACTTGATCCGGATGGTCGAAATATCGAGGCTATCTGCATGAAACCTGCTTTCTGGGCCGAACCTTGGGGTGCCTTAGGATGGGGTCTTATTGGTGTACTTGGTGGTACGGGTGGGGGTTTGGTTGCGAGATATATGGGGTGGCTGTAAATGACCTATCGAATTCTTATCTGTTTCGCTCTCAGGTACATCGCGTTTTTTCCAGCTGGACTTCTTGTTAACTCGAGCTCTATTTAGTAAAGATTCAAACACGATGCACGCTGGATGATCGAAAGTTTTTACCACATTGTGAATTGGTTATTCACATTGTTATGTTGGCTCAACTGAATAAAATGATACAAGGATACTAATATGACAACCAAGATCGGCAAAAATACAACCAAAACGCCAACGTCATGATATTAATGACAGTAACCATCATTTACTGACGGCGCCCAACGTTCTCACTATGAAAAATATGTTAATTAGGTCTAAGAGGTTGATACAGTGAAAACAAGAGACGCACGGATAACGTCCCGCAAAGTTACCAGCGGGAGTGTAGCGGCAAACAATGTTCTTGGAAGCCTGACCAAAGATGGTCCCAGCACGACAGTTCGCAATGGCACAGGCAACTTGATTGCTACTCTTCCATACAACTTGGGTGAAATGTCCTGTGCCTGACGAGAAGCCAGGGTGATTGTCTATGGAATTGGAGAGTGAATCAATTTTGCTGGAAATAATAGAAGAACAGTGAAACGTACAATCGTACTTGGCTAGAAAGGCATGAATTAGTTTGATAAGACAAAGATGCTTGAATAACGAATGGGACTTACAAGCTTCGTCCATCCAGGACTTCAGTCCATCGACATATCCGTAGCTGTTTCCAGTGCCAGCAGCCTGCACAAACAACGAAATAAATCTCAAGGGCAGATATAACACTAGGAGGAATGCACGTACGAGATTCTCTCCGTATTTTCCTTGTCCGTTACTTCAACATTTATCATCAACATCTTTGTTACCCAACGTGAGATATCCGAAAAGCGCACCTATGCTCAAACTTGCACTGAGATGCCCATTGGTTCGTACCAGGATACAGAGCATCACTCCACGTAACTGGCGGAGCACCATAATGTTTGCGATATTCGTTGTGCGTACGAACGACAGTGGCTTTCCATTCTTCGAAGATGGCTGCGCCGACGTTGTCGCCGTCGCCGTCGAGTCCATCGACATCGATAGCAAAGATTTCTTCACCATCGTTGCCGAATTGGAGAGGCGTCGATACGACCTGGCCGGACTCGGGAAGAGATTGGTCAGAGAATAATGTCAAGCCATCTACGTTGTCGTGCGGGAGAGCAGTAGAGAAGGCGAAGATGGTCGAAAGCAGAGCGGGGAGTTGGAAACGCATGGTAACTTGTAGCTTGCAAGTCTGAGAGGATTGGTTTCAAGGATGTCTGGATTCTGGACAGATATGTAGGGAGGCTGGTGTAGCTTTTATACCCTACAACATCGTGATCTACATCTTTGGTAACTGGTTCTCGACACCCTGTAGAAGGGAGACTACGATAATCGCCTCTGTCTTCGGACTTGAAGAATGATACAGTCACATATTCATTTCAGCTGAATTAGAGCTTCTGATGATCCGATGTGAAGCTATGGGAAATCCAAGAGCGCGCCGAAGAAAATAGTGTTGAACGGCGCATTATAATTGGGTAGAAATTAGAATTCGAGTAATGGGCGCAAGAGAGAGTCAAAGCGCCGCAGCGCCGAGGCGTTTCCTTGATTCCGTGCCACAATCCTCTCACGTGTTGGCAGTCTCCGACCGAGATCACCACCAGCCTGAGCGGCCAAAGCGCCTCGTAAATAAGTGCGAGATCAGGCTTTTTTTGAGCGCTCTATAGATCTATGTACATGTAGAAGCGAATATTGAAGTTACAGTACTATTTGAAGCTTAGGATCTGCGCTAGGCAGCGGAAGACCTTTGAATCCGATACATATTTCGGCGTGAATCGTGATATTTTACCCCAACCTCGTTCAGGATGCGATAGCCAGATTGAACGACCTTAACGGAGCTTTCTCATAATTTTACGCCTTTTTGGAGGACAGGGTCTACACAAGTGAATGAAACTAGTCTAATAACCATAGGAGGCGCCGGCTGTTAGAAGACCTGAGCAGTGACACCTGTGATCCAGACCGGCACGACTTGAACGAGAGGCGGCACCGTTAATTCTGGTGTTAAGAATCCTTGTAAAGCTTGAGCCCATTGATCTCAAATGTAACAGCCATTCGGTAGCAGCAGATCAATTGATCAAGGCTTCAATGGCATTAGCGTAGGGTACATAAATTAATACAAGCTCTAGCTAAGGCTTCTACACAATTCTAAGGACTAACGATAGCAGCGGAATAGTTACATATTACAGGATACATATATAGATATAAACACAGGAAACGCATTATTCGAGAGATAAACCTCACGGCGAATCAATATCCCATCCACTCCTACCCGCCTCCAAACCCAGACTCAACTGTCTTCTCTCAGGTTCTATTCTCTGATATTGCTGATGTTGATAATGCGGAACATTCGGAAGAGGATACCCATCAACAGCAACAGCAACGCCTAAAAACCCGTTCCGCCTCGCTTTCCTCTCTTCGCTCTGTTCTCTACGAGTCTTCGAGGTTGCCGAACTGGAAGCTTGAGGACCTATACCTGGACTGCGTAAAGCTTGACCAAATCCAGCTTGAGGACCAACCCCAGGACTGCGTAGACCTTGCCAATTCTGAGATCTCCCGGGTCCGGTGTGATACCCACCCGCGCTCGCGATATGGGCATTGACATCGTCAGCCCATCCTCGTCTCTCTTCAAAGTGGCTCATGCGATCGTTTCCACCAAAGGTGCTAAATGTGGCACTGCGGGGGTTGTTGAGGTTGTAGTTGTTATTGGCATTGGACAAGGAAGCGATGGTGGAAGAGGAAGAGGTGGAGAGGATAACACTCGGCACAACATCAGCTATCGCGTTCATAGCTTCTTTCGCTTCTACATGTCCGACTCCGAATTCCCATTTCATGATGCGGATGGAGGAGAGCGTCCATGTCCTGTACCTCCATTCTTCGGTGAAAGGGTCGATGGAGTGCGAGATCAGGGCGGATGTGAATGCGTCCTAAAGATTGTTTTGATGAGCATATAATATATCTGATGAAAAAGGGAGAAAAACGTACTAGACCCTCATCACTTGTACTCGTTTTCGAAATTTGCCCATTCCCGTTCCCTTCTTCACTGTCCCCTTCGAACCCAGCAAACCCACCTACATCAACATTCCACGTACTCAACACCGGACAACATCTCGACACCAAATCCACAAGCTGCGGTGTCATCTTTTTCGCAAAAAAGCTCAGTTTCTTGAGTCTTGCGCACCCGTGGAATGAGCGGAAAACGAGGCGGGCTTCAAAGAGGGAGAGAGATCTGTCATGGAGAGAGAGCGAGGTGAGTGTGTGCGGGAGGGTGGATATTGCGGAGAGTGTAGAGAGTCTCGAGCTTGGGAGCGATGATGAAGAGGAGGGCGGAGGCAGAGGCAACGCAAGTCCAAGCTCAAGACTCTTCAAAGCCGGCATACTAACACCCGTAAAAACCAAATGCCTCTCCGTGCCCCTCCCGTTCTCATCTCTTTCACTCACAACAAACCCATCCTCAGCAACCTTCGGACACCTTTCACAAACCGCATAACGCATCCCCAATTTCTCCACTTTGGGGTGATTGTCCAGAAACTCTCTGAGACTCGCTGGATCTCTAAGATGTGCGGCGTCAAGGGGTGTGTGTAGTGAGAAAGCGCGGAGGTTTGGGAACGTTGGGAAAAGCCGGAAGAAATCCAGTTCGATATGACCGATTGTTTTTAGGGAGAGTGATGAGAGTGTTAGAGAGAGGGATGTTAGGAAGTAAGGGAGCAGTGTGGATGTTGATTTGGACGGGTCGTTTGTGGCTGCATCTGAAGAGTTGGGTTTGGGTTTAGAGTCGTTACGGACTGTGAGATCTAGTTCTTCGAGATGCAGAGTGGGGAGCGCGCGTATGCCGCCTGTTCCGCCGCTTAGGATTTCGCCCAGAACGAAGAGTTGGACGTCCATGGTGAGTTTTGTGAGGTTTGAGGAGAGGACGGACCAGAGGAGGGGGAAGTGGGGGAATGTCCATGCGGGTGAAGGGGTGTTGCTAATGTTGGAGAAATTTTGTTAGTTGGTATTGGTGGTTAAGGAGGAAAAACATACCTGGATCGACCAACTGGAGTTCCATGATCGACATACCAATTGATCTCAAATTCGGTGATGTTGGTGAGAGATTTGATACCTCCGACAAACAACTTTGTGCGTTCTTTGGTTTCTTTCGACATTGCCATTTTCCCTTTTTCTTTCGATCTGGACCTTCCATTCGAGTTCCAATAATCCGAATCTCCACTCGTCCGTGGTTCGTTCGTTGGGTCTTCATCTGAATTTTCACTAGAATCTCGGTCTTGATCTCGAGATGAAGACCGAAGAAACCTCGTTAGAGGTCTGATGAATGGGAATTCTGCAGCTGAAGGTGTACGCGAATGCGATCTCTTATGTTGTTGTTTTTCCACTCCAAGTCCACTTTCGTTGTCATTCTCGTTGGTAGACCGACCATCATCCGATCTATCTCTGTTTCCCGGAATTTTAGACTTGCCGTTCCGGCGTTTTGAAGAATCGGCGTTGAGAGCGTCGCGGACAGCGCTTGGCCAGAGAGTTAGTGTTCGGATGTGGGATGGGGGAGTGGAGGGGAATGCGGAGGAGCTGGAGTGGATGTGTTAGTGAGGTGCATCGGAAGGGGTTGTAATGAGAGTGTCCTCGACTCCGAATCTGACTCGGACTGACGACTCGGAACGAACTCGACGAACGACAAAGGAAAAATACTACTCACCTAGGTTGTAAAGACCTCAATTTATCCTCAAACACCCTTGGATCCGCACTGATAAAGCTCAGCTGGTCCGGCGTTGGATTGGTACCAGTATTGTTGTAATAATCTCGGTTGTCCATGGGTAGACTCATTGTTGGTTGTATCATCACCCCCTTGCAGCTTCAGGTTGATAAGGTCGCGATTGTGATTGCGATTGTTCGATGTTAGATGTAGGCCCGGGGTGTTAGCGGGAGAAGGTAGTTGGAGAAGGTGGCTAGGAACTATGTACTTGAACGTTCGATATGATGTGATGTGATGTAAAGCTGGTTATGGGTTTATGACACTAGTGATAGGTTGGTAGTAGTCGAAGTCGGTAGTCGAACTTGGTAGTCGCAGTAAATAGTAAGAAGCGAAGGGGGTAGCAACGGACAGTCAGACCGTTGCTGAGAAAGCTTTACTGTACTATCTTGCCAAGCGTCCATTCCTGGACTCTGGAAGCTTTAAGTCTTAAGGGGCTTCCCAAAAACCGAAACCAAAACCGAAAGATGTGTGTCATGCAGTCATATCGCTGACAGGCATATGAAATAAGTAATATTCTAACACAGCCATAGAGAGCTTGGCAGAAGAAATCTGTGAAATTGTGAAGCCCTGAAACGCGCGATGAAGCCGGCGCTGTTCAGGATGAAGTCCGAGTCGTTTATCTATCCGACTCCGAGCGATTAGGAGACGGAGGATAACATTTAACGTTGTGCAATTGGTCTAGGTCGCTGTAAGAGACTGTAGAATGTATCTTTCAAACACGGAAATGGAGGGAAATGGATGTTGTAGAACGTGAAACGTGGGACGTAGTAGTTTGGTGGAGAGCTTGGACAGCCGCGAGAACGATGCCTGACCCTGCCCGACGATTCTACTGATAACCATTATCCGAGTGATGCTCAATGTGCGCCCATATCGTATTTATTATAATTTTGCTTGTGTGCTTTTCATTTTGTGTACGGCCGAAAGTCAGGTACTATTAGTATTATATACACGGCGGGCACGCCATTGTCAGGTCGGCAACGTCAGGTCCGAAAGTTACTATATATGGAAATGCTTGGCGCCAAAACCTTCTATATCAAGTAATTTTGGACCTGACATTGCCCAACTGACAATGAAATTGGCATGCCCGTCGTGTTAGTACTTATAGTATTCCCAAGATGTGTCTTGCTAGCGTCGCGTATTATATATTCAGACAGATATTCTCAAATGTACACTCTTTGCGAAAGATTTTCGTCCGTCTCCCCAACCCATCTGAGCATAGGAAGGGCAAAAACAAACACGGACTGCGAACTACGAACCGCGAATTGCGAATTGTAGCCGTTCAGAACGCCAAAACTAAAATGAAATTTGCACTATGTAGTATGTATACTATGTAACAGAAAAAAAAGAAAAAAGAAAAAAAAGGAACAACGATGAAGGGCTCTGAGAATAAGTGAACGATAAATGTTGATGTTACATGTTACATGTACAACCCCTAACTTGAACAACAACTTCATAATACGAACTACAGTAAGTGGGAGGGGAGGGGAGGAACGCGTAGTTCAAGCTTGAACGAAATTGCAAACTCTATATGAAGAAAGGTCGGCACAACAGGGATGAAGAATCGAAGAATCGAGGAATAGGCCCGGTAGAAAGGTAGCAGAAGATGGGAGGAGGCGAAGGGATGGGATTATGCGTCGAAGGTGTAGACTGTATAGTGATGCGTGTAGACTGTATGATGTACGGTGGTACGACGCACGAATTGACGACATATCGTATCGTAAAGAACGTGAATATACCGTCCATCTCAAAGATGTCAGTTCGAAAATCGAAGATGAAAAGAAGGAACGAACGTAGTAGCGGGAACGTAGCGGTAGTACTAGTAGTAGGGAACGTAAAAGAGCGTGAAGTGTCAATATACTGTATCGTAACTTTGTAGTCCTTAGTCCTAAGAAAGCGGGTTCAAATAAGATGGCATGATAACAGCCTGAGGGAGGGGGCGAAGGCAACGGAGGGTGAAGGCAAAGGAGAGTGAATGCAAATGAGGGGTAGCCGAAAGAACGGTAGAAGTCCCAAGTTGAGATATGAACATGAACATAAGCGCGAAGTGGTGACGACGGTCTGTTGCGAAGTGGCGACGTTGCAATATTGATGTCGTGGAGGCGGAGGTGGTGCTGGGAGGTACAGAGGTACAGAGGAGGAACCGCGGATGTAGTGCCAAGCGGTCTTGAGGCAGAGGTAGAGGCGACAACGAACACGGTGAGGTAGTGTTGAGGGGAAGACGAAGACGAAGATGAAGTGGTTGGCGGGCGTATATAGATCGTGGTATGTCCATATCGACGAATCCGAGCTGGTGGAGACTATCCGTGTCGGAAGGGTCAAAGGTCAAAAGTAGATCTATGAGCGGTATTAGATCAAAATTTTGACGAGATCCTCGAAAAGAGAAATATACCAAGCTCAAGTAACCCCCCCTCCCCCCGGTATATTTCCTGCAGCTGTCTCTACAGCGAGGTAAGCCACCTTGAAGTTAGAAAGCAACAGGTCCAGTCCTCCCTTTCCTCCCCATCCCATTCCCCTTGCCATTCCCACCTCCACCTGCACTCACATCTCCATCCCGACCTCTCCTCCTCCTCTCCCTCCCCAACACAACCGACATCCACATCCCACCACCCACAATCACACACACCACAAGCGCAGAACAAACGATCACAACCCCACCTACTAAACCAGCGAGTCCCGCATTATGGGGAGTGAGGTATTTCATGTTTCGAGCTGTAGCAGTAGCAGTGGTGGCGGTACTTGAAGGGGAAGAGGAAGGGGGAGAAAGAACAGAAACACCCAAAGGACCCGATATAGCTCCTATCAGTAATACGAACAGCACGAACGCTGTAAACGACAGCGCGCGCCTCAGCTTCGAGCGGGGCCTCGAGGATATCAAGTTGAGATCTAGATGAAAGGGGAAATTGAAAGGGAGAATATTCGACCCCGAATCGGATGAATCGTCGAAGAAATCGTCGTTGTGGTTCGCATAATTCGAGTTTGAGGTTGAAGCCTGTCGATTTTTGCTTTCACTTGATAGCGGAAGGAAGAGAAGTGCGTAGAGCAGTAGGGCGAGTGGAAGAGCGAGAATCACACCCCCCGTGAGTCCAGCTTGGACGCTTGATGAGAGGGAGGGTGAATATGGGTTTGGTGTTGGTGATGATGATGATGATGATGATGATGGGATATGTGATGGTGAATTGGTGGTATTGGCAGAGGAGGACGAATGCGAGCCCCGCAGAATCGCCTGTCCAGTCGGCATATACGCCGCAGCCAACAACGGCGGAAGAGGCAAGAATAACAGAACGATGAATAGAGGATGTATGCGCGTTCGCTCCGCTATCCGACTCTGAGGATGTGTTTGCTGAGCGATGGGACGATGTGCATGCAAAGGAGGCAGCCCTTGAGTTTTCTCTGTCTGTTCGCGCGTTTGAGCATGAGGTAGAGGAGGTTGAGGTTGGTTATAAGCACCAGTATACTGATGATATCCCAGATGAACGTGCGCCGGAAGAGGAGGCGCAGCAGAACCGGCGCCATTGGCATACCCCGGATTGAAATCGCGCTCGGGTTCGTCGCTGGACCTCCTCCTCGACTGCGCCATCGCGAAAGGGTGGCGCCGTGGAGGAGGCGCGTGCGTTCTTTGAAGTTGAGGTTGTTGCTGCTGCTGCTGTCGCACTCGAGTATCTTCAACTCCACCCACCTCTTCCCCATTCTCACTCTCATACATCCCCGAAAATCCACTCAAATACGATCGATATGTCCCCGGATCCGTTCCACTCTCCATGCCTCCGCCTGTTCCCGTTCCTGTTCCTCCTCGACTTCTACTCCCAGTCCCCGTGCCAGTCATAGTCCCCGTCATAGTCCCAGTCCCTCTTCCACTCATACTCTGAATCGACGAAAACGGCTCAACACTCGTACTCGACAACTTGCTCGCTTCTTCCGGCGATGTACCCGGCGACGCAGAAGTGGATATATCCCCGTAGAGTGTGTTTTGAGAGTCTTTGGGTTTGAGGAATACACGAGAGTAGTGGGATGTCATTATAGCGTCCGGGGTTTTCACACACAGGGGGAGTTTTGCTGTTTGTGTACGTAGTTGCCACTTGGGTCGCAGGGTTTGTAGGAAGTCAAGTTAAGTTGGAGAGACAGGCGAAATACAAGAGCGTCAATTCGAGGAAAGCTAGCGTCGAAAGGTGAATGGTGTCAATGGTGAATGGTGTCAAGGGTGTATGGTGGCGTCCAAGAAAGTCCACGTATTCCAAGATAGATAGAGCTAGAAACACCCCCGAGTAAAAAAAGATGCCTCTTAGGCTATTCTCCTATCACCTATCACTCCAACAGCTCGACCCGGATAAAGACCGAATCAGAGAAATGGGAAGAGTGGAGTTTAAACGTTTTTTCGAAGCTTTGGGCGGGTCGCCACCAAAGGGGGACTAAAAGTGACTACAAGACCATCGTACCGCCGCAGATGTTTCGCGTGGTTCTAGCTCAAGTGACCTTTGGGCTTTGGGGTCGGAGAAAATGTGTGGGATGAACGTTGACGGTAAATATGAACTAAATTTAAAAGGGGAAGCTGATCGCATGTCGGTGGCCCCTAAGAACGGCTTCAATGGGCGCTGAAGAACAACAGAAGATTAATATTTGGCTGGTTGGTTTGTGCACATCTTTGAGCGTTGAATACAGTAGATATATGTTGGTGTTGGCGTATCTAACGAATGAAAAGCAGTCTATGGAATCTACTTGGCCAAAATGTCGGCGCACGCGTGCTTCCACATGGATATTTGTCTAAAAATAAAAAATAAAGAGAGGAAATAAGAAGTAACAATTGATTGATCATGAATAAACATCGGAAGGTTATATAGATACTCTATCATTATCCAAACTCTGAACCTTCAGAGATATCTGACTCTTGACTGCTTAAGAATTGCTGGCAGCAGAAGTCGAATTGGAAGGACCAACAAGAACCTGTTTCGTCTTTGGCAATGTCGAGATGAACTCGTCGGAGAATCCGAGATGAGCCTGGACCAATGCGGGGGGTACCAGTGCCAGCCACTAGAGAAGAGACAGAATTGGGGCGTTAGAAACGGATCAAAATAAACATAAAAAAGAGTGATTGGACGAACGTTGCTCAAGCTGATATCTTGGTATGTCGCAGTATTGAAGATCTCGATAAAGTGTAAAGTGGTGTTGCCAGTGTTCTCGACGTAGTGGCCCATCGTAGCCGGAATATATCCTGGTGAGGAAGTTGAAGCGTCAGAGACAGGTTCTGATTGGGTTAATTAACAAATGATACGCACCAACATCTCCAGCCTGATAGTCGAAAGTCCTAGCATTTCCAGAGGAGGCAAACACAGTAACACGCCCCGTCCCATTGATGAAGAAATTCCACTCGTCTTGAGTTGGGTGCCAATGGAGCTCGCGGATCGCACCGGGCTCAAGAGTGATCTCAGACGCGGCAATGGTCTTGGAGATCGTGAACGTGCTCGAGTCGATGATCTTGTAGGTGCCGCCGTTGACTTGGGTAGGAGCGACGGAGGAGAAGTTGTATGTGTAGGGTGTTGGAGCTGTGCCGGCTGGTGAGACTGGGGCGGCGCTTGGTGGAAGGGGGTTTTCTGAATAGATGAGTTGAGTTTAGTGGCTAGGAATAGTAGAAATAAATGTATAAGCTTACGGCCAGGGAAGATGTATAGCTCCTTGGCGGGGACTTGTGCGAACGTGGAGATGTTGCTATTGAGAAATGTAAGTACAAAACTCAAGAATGGGTGATGATGTAGTGGCTTACGTCTGGAAGTTCTTGGCGAGGACTTCAGCTGGTGTGTGAGCCATCCAGTCAGTGAGCTACAGAAATATGCGGGAGTAAGCAGCTGTCTTCCAAGATTAAATGGGTGGAGAGCTGACCAAAAAGGTGTCGTCTTCGCTGAAGTCTCCAGAATCAAAGACCAACAAGAACTCAGTACCATCGGGATCCTCGTTGGTAGCTTGTAAAGAGTGAGGAACACCAGGTGGGAAATACCACAAATCGCCAGGTCCCTTGAGCAATAACCATCAGCGAGAGTGTTTGAAGAAGCCAAGGAAGATCCACCTACAACGTTGGCCACATAATTTTGACCGTCTGGGTTCACAGTAGATATTTGAGTGGTACCTTTCAAGACATACGCCCATTCTGCAGTCTTGTGCCAATGAAGTTCACGAATGGCACCTGACTCGAGGCGCATGTCAACACCAGCCATGTTGGCAGCGAATGGCATAACATCGGCTAGAAGACAACGTTCATTGATTGTGTGTTGTGGTTAGTGAAAGGGAGGACGTACTGTTCTGCTGGCGAGCCCAACCACCAGTCTGGAGCCGATTGTGACTCAAGCTCATTGGCCATTTGGCGTTCGGGCTGTTAGTACACAAGTAAGCCAGCTTGTCGCCATTTTCCAGAAGAAGGAAAAACTTACACACTGCCTCCATCAGTGGTCGGTGGAGCCAACAAATCCGGGTTCTGCCAAACTGTGCTGGCATCGGTGGGCCCAATAACCGTCGCTCCCAAAGTTCCCCTCTCTGCTTCGGGCGTTGATTCGGCTGTCGTATCCGAGTCAGAGGTACCCCAGAGAGGATAGTTGGGGTTCAAGCTGATGTAAGGCACAGTGGCCGTGGAAGATGCGGCTGAACCGGTGGACGAAGCGATAGCGCTGGCAGAACCAACTGAAGACTTGGTGGCAGATACAGATGCGGAAGCGGAAGCGACAGCAGAACTGTGCTTGCTGGCTGAAGAGGAGGCGGGAGCCGCCCAAGCAAAGCCGGAGAGGAGAAGAGCGAGATAGCAAGTGGAGATTTTGATCATCTTTTCAAATGCTAGAAAGGTGCTTTGTTGCTGAGAAAATTAAGTTGAAACGCTGGACTTGACTGGAGACGTTGGAACAGAAGCTGTTGGGTTTTCTCTCTAATTCGGAAGCCGTTTTATACCTTTGAGTTCTTCGTAGAAGGATCGGACCGAAGAAAATCGTGTATCCAGTACCCGAGCAATCGAGCTTTCGAAATAATCCAAGGCGCAAAATTAAGAACAACTGTGCTACAGGGGGTCAGTAATGGAGTTCCTGGAGACTAAATCAAGAGACTCACTGACTGCAAGGAATACTTGCATCATGAGGCAAAGAATGGCAAGTTCGCCATCATGAGCACACCGGAAGAGTGCCGAAAGCATCCAAAAGTAAATAACAACATCGATGCGTAATGAAACGAAAGCTCGACAGAGGATTTAGATTAATCAGGGTACATAGACCGCATCAAGCCAGAGTTCGGCTCATACGAGCAGAGAAGGACAGAAAGCCGTCCGCCTACACTGAAAGGGAAGGCCCGAACTGCCGACCCAGGGCAAGACAGGCAAAAATGTACAGTCGGGACTCCGTTGTTAGGAGTAGATCCCGAATAGAGCTATCTTATTCAGTAAAAGCGCGCAAGAGGATAAAACTGGCAAAGCGGGTGAAAAAGGGAGAACTCCATGCACTCTGAAATAAGTTCAAAGGGTGGCGTTGGGAATATCAACCCACGCACTGCGTATCATCGACAGCTGCGTAATGGCAGCCGTGGTCGTTAAATGACGTTTTCATTGGCCAGTGGTTCCTGCATGTCGTCCTGTTGCAGAAATAGGAGAATCAAAGAGCAGCACTTTGTGCTCGGTGGGTATCCAATCCCATAAGGCAACGATGATGCTGCCAAGCTAGATCTACGACCCAAAAACCGGGTATTTGGAATGTAGACACCGATCTACTCCGTCAGCAAAGCATAGCCTTTTGGGAGCCCCAGAGTACCAAGGCCAGAGTGTGGGGATAAGAAAGAGACTTTATCCTAAGAACTGGGTTAATTTACTCGTCGTGAGATTGTTTCGATGAGTTCTGAGATCCTTGTGCAAAGAGGTATGGTACGACCACACGAACAGAGTCAACGGAACTCCCGAACGAGGGAGGAAACATCGTTCACACAATCACGTGAACGAGCGCCAAGCAATAGACGCTCGGCGTCAAAGCGCAGGTCCTGACGGTAAGTACTGGTATAATCCTCTTCCTTGTACACAACCCTCGAAATTATGCCTTATAGAGGCATTAGTAAGTTCTCAATATCTTCATCAACGTTCTTTACTGAGGTTTGACTGTCATATACATCAGCTATATTTACTTGTAAAGCCGCTTCTTGGCATGAGACGCTCATATACTTGACTCGTGAGTAAATCTTCCCAAAGTAAGCTCGATCTCTCTCTCAAAAAAGAAAAAAAAATAAAGAGGTACCTGTCGTTCACACAGACGAAACTCCTGTTCTGAGAAGTCAAACTCAAATGAAGTAGTTTACAAACCAGGACGAATCAGATCATAGACCTTATAAAGGTACCTCGGGGCCAGCGTACAACTTCTCCCCGCTTCTCTTACTCTCCGGTGTATACTACCCACTCCTTCAAGATAAAGAACATCCAATGCAAGTTATCAAGTCGAAGGATGTGAATGAGGAAGAACCATGTAGGTGCGAGAGAGTGGATATTCACTGAGCTTCGGAACTGAAAACAGTCGACTAAGAAAACTCACCAAAATTTTGACTCGAGGCGTTTGAAGGCGCTACGGTACCGAGGGGTATCTATCCGAAATTGCAGATCTTTTGAGTGGGCACGAGCAGATGGATCGAGGAGAAGGGCCCGGGTGGGCAGTGTATCTAGATGAGACTTGCCGAGTTTGTGTTTCGGACGAGCTCAGAATAGGGCATACAAATGCCGATGTGGTTATATGCGTCAAATAATCCTCAGTAGCAAGAATGTAATTTATTGAGTTTAACCCTTACAAATGACCCTAAGGAAAATGTTAAGAAGAGCAACGATACATAGGGAAGACTAAAATGTACACTATACCAATCGCATCAATGAACAACGAGTTTGTCATAAAGATCAACTGGTCCTCAGTAGCGATTTGCCAAGGTATAATTCAGGCCTGAAGAGCTGAGAAAGAGAGGGATATCTAGCCAAATGTTCGAGTTGAGTGTTGAGTACAACCTATTTTCCGAATCGTAGTGAAGGGGTGGAATCCACAGAACGTGAATTGAACAAAACGTGAAAGAGATTATGGCCAAAGTGCGGTCCAATGAAAGATCGGCCAGACATGAGAACCCAGAACGGTGAAAGTTCGCCTCGCGTCACTCGAACGAAATCTTCTCGTGTCCTCCAGATCATCTAGAGCCGCCTTCGAGAGTTGAATCATATATTCTGTTGAGAGCCTTGATACATTGACTAATCATAACCGAAAACAAGCCGCAATCTATACCTGCGCTTCCGACCTACACCCATCTTTGAACGATGACAGAGTTCACAAGATTTGCGCCTTGAATCGTTGCACCGTTGTCGTCGAGAGTGCGATTGGGGAAGGTAGTGCCAATGCTGTAGGCGCGAGTCAGGTTCTCTGGCCGCGATCTATTGGTCCAGTTTTAGCTTTAAGGCGAGGAAATATGAAGAGTAAAACGCACGCGTTGATAAAACTCCTGATATCCCCAACGGTGTGCGTCAAGTTCATGCGTGCAACCATCCTTCGACGAAATGAGTAGAATGTAAGCCGCAAAGAAAGCTAATACGTACCTTGTGCCATCAGCCAGCCGAATTTGGATACTCGTCGTAGGCGCAGTCTGATCGACCTCAAACTTGGTGGCGAACGAGGGTTTATCAGCGTCCGATGAGGAGGGAGCTGCTGATGCGCTGCTGCTGCTAGCTGGGAACGATCCAGGCATTCCTGATGAACTCTCAACTCCAGGAACGACTCCGCCAAGTCGTTGTCCGGAACCGCTGAAAGTTTTCACGCCTTTGGGTGGTACATAATCTTCATGCGTGCGCTTGTCAACGTGGAGATCGACTTGCTGGCCTTGACGGACGTTCAGGATTGCAGGTGCATGCCTGTGAGAACATAAAGTGAGTTAAGAACTACGGTGAGCGTATTTGAAGCTGCTAACCCAGCGTTGATTTCAGCGAGTGTCTGGGCATGCTGAGGATTGTCGTAGCTCATCAGTTCGCCATCTTCGACTTGAAAGCCGTTCTTCCATAGTGTAAGTCGCCGAACTGCTGGTGCTCCTTTTGAAAGTTAATTGACGAAGTTAAGCGTAAAGATTGGACATACCTGCGCTGTCGCGAGCATTAGGGTCCGGAATGAAGGTGCTTTCAACATCCTCGCTACCAAGAGTATGACCACCACCTCGAAAAACGCTTGAAGAGGGCGCTGATGCAGCAGGAGCTGAGCCCCCTCTGATATGACCTCAATAAAAGCTATAAAGAACCGAGAAGGACAACGTACTGCGCTGCGCGTCTCAGTAGATCTCTGACCATGTTTCCACCAGGAATGGAACGCCGAGCATCGGGATTTTCGATTGATATTCCACTGAAAGCAATCTCATTAAAAGAGAATGACGTCTTTTCAAAAGAAAGAAACCCACCTTCGTTCACCGCCAGCGAACCAGCTTTCTGTCCCTTTGTCTTGGTCTTCATCGTCATCGTCATCGTTCGGGGATGAAGGCAATCTTCCTGAGCTCCCACGACCTTCACTGGTTCCTCCACTAGTAATGTTTTCTAAACTTCAAGAAAATTCATTCGATCGAGTCACTCACCTTGACGAAGACCAATCGCCAATTCGACCCACCCGCGGTTGAGTAGGGCGCTGAGCCCAGTCTGCTGGAAGGGGTTCTGCTGGATCGCCTCCTAGAGTTCGCCCTCCGCCACTTGGATTGTCTCCACCAGACATACTATCGATTAAAGACAAGCGATGGAAGTTTGATTTAAGGGAGATCACTTGGGCGTCAAACTCAAAGGGACGCGTAGGTGGTTGTCATGTGACTATTAAGATAAGATAAGATCCCCTGGATTTATGGAAACAGGGCTGAACAGTACTAGTGTACCTGGATGTACTCGTCCTGTCTCCAATGCTTCCCCACATCGCAAGAGCTGCCCATTCAAACTTTATGTGTCGTTACAACATGCTTGGGATCAGTACGGCTTCCCGCACCAACTCCCTTTGAAAGCACGGCATGTTGACAGAAGGCCAAGAATAGACCGTTTAGATATGTAACATGACTGAGCAGTTCTTCATTCCGCCCATCTTCTTTTTGTTCCTTGACGAACGGCCACTCATCCCCGGCGACGCCTGAAGGTTTTTCGACGTTGAAGTATTACCATGAGCTCTTCAGCGCCGACGGCGACGACGCCAACAGTAACGTCGCCGGTTCCAGAATCAGCATCCGAGTCGGTTACCAGCCAAGCAACACCAACATCGAATGCATTTTCCGATACTTTCAAGATTTTCTCTCAGCCTTACATCCTGATTATCATTGCATTCATTGCGCTTTTGATCGCATGGAAAATTCTCATGTTGAGAAGGCGGAGACGATTGGCGCTAGAGGCTGGAGGGTTATTTGAATTGCGACAACTTTCAGGTCGTTGGCAGTTGCCACCTCGACCAATACTGTGGGACCTATGGACAGAGAGCTACGTGAAGTGGAGCGATATCAGTAGGGAAGGCGACGCGAAGGACTTGAGTGTTTGGTCAAACTTCATTGTAAGTTACAGTGGTGGTAATTTCAGATGGGGAATACATGACGATCAAACACGCCTATTTTTAGCCGCTATCAGCAACAGTATTGCCGCCACCTGAACCTCCGCAAAGGTCACATTCACCTCGATCTACCAAGTTGATCCTTGGGCGTAGTATTAAGATACCAAGACTATCGAAAAATCAAGATACCGAAACTTCTGCGACTTCTGCTCCATCGACAACTAGACTTCAAGTGGAAGTCACGATTGCAATGCCGTCAAAACAATATCCTCTCTACCCAAGATGGCGGCGGAAAGAAGAAAAGAAGCAAACAGAAGAGTTTAGGCACGATATGGAATTCTGCGTTGGAGTGCGGACAGTCGAATATGATCTGTAAAATATATGTCCGTCTATCATTCAGATCCGACATTCCATGGCTCCGGCCACTAACTTTGAGTGCTGAAATTCGTGGAAGAAATGTATTTCAATAAGGTACTTGGCCTAAAATACACTAGCGTGCCGTCCATCTTTAGAATCGAAGTAAGGTACATTATCTCGTGCTCCGCTTGCAGGTGCAGCTTTGACATTAGAGTATAGCTCTGGGACGCGTTGTGTACAATACGCTCGTAATTCGGCCTTCTCGGCGGATTTGGATAGGTCATGGGAGAGGCTTGCAGCATTGCTTATTCAGTTTACTCATCTTCATAACACTTCAATTACGACGGATCGACGGCGAATTCATACCGTCATATAATGCGTCTTATGTATGTTAGTAAAACATTGATGCACCATAAAATAACTGTAGTCACCAGCACAGGTAAATGAAGGCTGAGAAATATACTCCGTGTTCATAGAATTTCTTTCCGCCGGAATCAAAGTGGCGAAAATGGCATTACACATACCATGCAGTGCTATTAGGGCACTGCCCAATAGCAAGAGCTTGGCGTACTGAAATGCTGCGTCGGATAGTGTTCCCGTGAATTTTCCGTGGAATAATGCAGTTCGAGTCTTGACGACAAAGCTGTAGTACCAGTGCGACATTTGGCTACGCCGAGATTCCCAAAAAGAGTGAATGGTGGGAAATTGATCGGCGTCAACCGGACTACTTAAGGTTCTCAACTTCATTGCGGTCAGTCACAAGCTATTAGTAATTAGGCCGAACTGTCTATTGACTTCAACAAAGAACAACCTTTCCTCTGACTGCTGCTATATAATATCTAGGCTGCCTCTGCAGACTTTGTCTCATTGTTAAGTCAGTCTGTCCTTTCGCTTATCGTTGGCGGTGACAACAAGCGACAAGCATCTCGGGGTATAGATGGCACTGTCGAAATCTCAGATTTTCTCGCTTTACCCACTAGTTCTGCTATGAAGGCAATTCGACTATCACCATTCCGGAAACCTGTCGTAAGTTGTGGAGGGAAAGGTGTGATTCACTGTGAGCTCTGTGTGATTCAGATATGATCTTGGGTTTCAGCTGAGTACTACAGACGCGAATCAGAACCCTGGTGATAAAAGAGGCGAGTATACAGCGGTAATAAGCGGTGCGTTCATGAGATTATGGCCTTTATGATCCTGATCAAGTATCGAGATGGTCTTCTAAACCTCAAATTCACATCCATAGCAGATCGTACTGTCTGCCTCTTTACTTCCAGCTTGTCCAGAAGAATTGGTTTTGAATCGTTATACGCATTCCACATCTCTTTCACCAAAATTTCTTCCAGCCGTATCTGCACCTCTTGATGGTTTTCAACCTTTGACAACAGCGACGGCTCTGATGTCTCTGCGTCTAGTTCCCTTAACGGCGCCAGGAGCTCAATCGATGAGCATGAACTTCTACTGTCTTTGCGGCGGTATATTTTCGGGTATCTCGACTCTACAATGGAACCATACTGCTTTTCGAAATGAAAGAACAAAGTGGTGTCGGCTCTGAACGTGTTCAAATCATCCCATGGTTACTGCTTTGTTACCGGACTGCTAACTTCAGGTACACAGTATCTATCATCGTGAGTCTCAACCAAAATCACGAGGCTTGGAAGAGCGACCATGGTGTAAAGTATCTGGAATCAAATGCTGGGTATGGAATTATAACGCACTTCCATGGATTATTCCCTAATCACTGTTTCGCAGGCGTGCCTTTCGCTGATTGGTTTCAGGACAACATTTTTTTGGAAGTAGACATTCAATATCTATGGAACGATCCATCTACCGGAATGCATATAGCAGAGCTTCACCCCAGTATTTTCAGGCTTTGCCGTGACCAAACAGACCTTGTGTATAAAGAATCAAATGTAAAGAAAGCTGCGAATCACTTGTCAGAATAATTGATCATTCTTCAGCCCTATTTCCACTCACTACACCGTTAACCGATAACATGAGTCATATTGCGAAGAATCAAAGTAGTGACCGTCGCAGTCTCGCGAATCGCTCGCATGCCTTACGGGGTAACCCTACATTACTGTATTGGGCAAGTGGCTAACTTTCTCAGCGAGCTTGTGAGAGCGATCAGGAGTGAGGGATGTGTAGGCTACATTTGCTCGATTGTTGACCTTACGACCATTTCTAAGGGGTTTCAACTTTTCGGGCATTGGTGTGGCTTTTTTGACTTGTAGGCTGGGTTGCCCTCTTGATCTGACTATTTACTTGTAACTACCTGATGGGTTTGACCCTTGCTGCCAACCACATGCAATGTGATAATGCACTGTACAATAAAGTCAACTTGTGGTCACATCTCGGCACATTCCGCCAACCCACACTGAGGTTGGTATAAACTAGAACGTTGCGAATTGGTTGATCGTGGATCAACTGTGCAACCCACACCACACTTCGATACAACGCAAATGCCTGAAAGGTAAATTTTGAAACTGATCAAACCTGCCTATCATAATCAGTGACAAACCACCGCGATTGGCGGAGGCTTGAACTAAAGTCCGCCGAATATTTAGAAACATTTTTCTAAATTGCTGGCTCTAAAGCTTTAAAGCTCCCATCTCCCATGCTAAGATGTGTGATGAAACACTTCATTCAATCCGACCAAAACACCTACTTTCATTGAGAGAAGACCCTCATATAATATGGCTTAAGCTCCCCATTTTGGGGTCATCTGTGACATTGCAAGAGAACAAGCCGAACTGGTGGTATGTGCGTAGAGAAGGTGCCTCATCCATCAGCGACCTTGGTCCGGCTCCTCTCCAAATCCGGACGGTGATGGCGCTGGGACTCGGGAGCGCCCAGTTTCAGGGTCTCGCAAAACCGATGCTTCCATTACGGAAGGTAGCTCTTGTCGGTGTTAGCGTTTCATTCGAGCAACGACGGGATGTCAGAGAATGTCAGCAATAGTTAATAAGTATGCAATGGAGAGAAATCCCTACCATCCTTACCATTCGGAATATAGTAGACATGGTGCTTCATTCTGACAGGCGAGGACATTGTGGACCGAAGTGATTGAAAGATGACAGCGTATAGAGACCGGTTTTAGCTGTAGCGATTGCTTGAACCGACAGAAAACTATCTAGATGGCAAATGTTCAGTACCAATACATCTACATCCAACGAAACCGACAAGTTAGCACTTTAATGATTCGGGTAAATCAGACTTAGAGGAAAGTCTCAGCAGCGCAAGCGAACTTCTTGATTTCTTATCAGTGTGTCGTTATATCATCAAGGCAGTGTTTACGACCCTGCGTCAGACTTTGCCACTTTCCTTATAACCCGGTTACCCTTGTTTGGGCTGGTCCTGAATTTTCCACCTGTTTCCTGTAATCGTTCATTCCTTCACCTTCTGTTGGGTTCCTTCCTCCAACTGCAGCTCTAGAATCACAGTCCGGCACTGTAGTCATATTTCGACCCTCGTTTCACTTTGATATCTCTATACACCATGTCGAGAGGAAGGCTGAATATTCCAGCTGAACTCGATGTTTTGGACTCACCCTTGTCTGCGGTACCTGGACCATTCAGCAGCCTTGGTGGTATACCAGGAAGCGCTCTGGCAGAAAGGATTTTTAATGATCCTGACTCATGGGAGGACACAGATGGAGATGAAGGCGATTATCCCGAGGATGTAGAGGACGATACTTTGGTCTGGTTGTCGGAGGAAATCGAGAAGATTAGGTTGCAAAGTGCTGGAACGGGCGCTTTTCAACTTCCTTCAGACAAACGGGAAAGCAAGGACTCGAGTTTATTCCGAGCGCCCACAAAAGGAGAGGGCAATATGGATTGGCGGGGCATCGCCCAACGAGGGGGAGTACGCCCAATCTCCCTGGCAGGTCTATTCGATCAGTCCAACGAGGAATTCTCAGGTGATATCCAGGATCACTTGTCCAAAATTTTGGACTCGGGAGGTATCAAACATCATATCGGGCCTCGACCATTGTCTGCTTCTATTTCGCCAAGTTTCACCACTGGGTCGTCTACAACGACAGACTCTTTCTCCAGCGCATCTTCTACCTTTTCAAGCACTCTTGGAGATGGGTCTCCAGCGCCCGTGCAATCTGCTTCTGCGACGCTCAGTTTCCTAGAGTACTACGGAATCTATCCCGACTCTCCGTTGGCAGACGTTCAAAAAAGCTTCATGCTTCGCAGGAAATCGACTCGTCGTCGGCCGACCCTACAAGTTCCTTCTTCTCTTCCACACCGAACATCCCTCGGCATCACTCCTTCGACAGCGTCAACGACGGGCACGATGAAGCTACCTATGCCGAAACGCATTTCGGACGTCGCACGGCCTGGTTTGGCGATAGAGACGCGGCCTATGACGCCTCCTGGCCTGCAACGACCTTCGTCTTCTGGACAGAATCAAGAGGACTCTACCCCAACGGGAATGAGCTCTGAAGAGCAGATAATTGAGATTACCTTACCACCACACACCGCAGGTAGCCCACGAAGCCGACCTTTACCTACTGCAGCACCTCCGCCATACCCGAGATCTCCTTCGCCTGCTTCAAGATCTCTACCCGCGGCTTCAACGCCTGTTCGTCGGCTACCAACAATCCCGCCCGAATTAACTCCCTCACCTTCACCACCCAAGCTGGCTACCCGACACACCACTTACCAAAGAGCCGCACCGCCCGCTATCATCTCGCCCCCGGCTAAAACGTCGACTTCTCATGCATTTCTTCCACTCTCGGCTGCTTTCGCTACGGGAAGCGTCACACCATTTTCTCCTTACACACCTTCAAACTACGGATTACAAACACCTCAGACCTCCAACCGACCGCAATCAGCTGTCCGGTCACCCTTGAATGTGCCAGTTGGTCCAAGAACTCGAGGTAGGACACCAAGTGGCGACGCTGGACGGCCATCAGGTTCGGGTCATCGACCTCCCGTTCTACGGTTGTAAATCTTCCATTGTTCATCTTCGTCTTCTCTTAGCATCACTTCTCTTTCCACATAACAACCAGCATCGGTCATGATATCATCCTTATTCCTTTCGCATAGCACCACTTCTACCCGGATTTCCTGGGCATCTGGACTTCCATCCACCCCATTCCTTTTTTGATTTAAATTAAAACTTTGTCATTGCTTCAAAGTGGCAGTGTTCCCTTTCTTCTATGTTGTACAACCGTCACAACCCAATCTCCTTCGTGACCTATTTACCTCCTCATCTGATTTTTAACGACCCCAGATTTCAATACTGTATAGCAGCATCTAATGACCAACACATTTTGACATCGTATTATAAGAAGTGGCTTCGGAGTTTACAACGATCCGGGTATGATTGACTTGAGCTCCGAGAAATCTGAATTTCTCTTCTTTTCGATTTTATGTATGATCACGGGTTGACTTTGATCACCCAAGCTAGTTGGCTAAGGCACTGAAGATTAATTCTGAGTGAGTCAATCTTCTTAAATCACCAATTGCTTAAAACCCCTAGAGTAGGACATGAGAGAGGAAAGTGATGGCTTGTACAAAAAGTCTCGTCACAGAATTACAGTAAGAATCCAGGTCGCGGTTATACAGAGGATGCAACTTGTCGAGATGATTCGAAACTTAACGCAAAAGCTACTCGTAGATGCGCTATCGGATTATTGGTTATCCTATTTCCAGTACCCACGAAAGAGAAAGCATTACATGCGCCAAGCGATAGCCGAAATAATGAACACTGCTACACGCGGCCAAATTCGAGGTTCAGGTCGTCCATGAATCCAAACGAACCATGAGAGACGACGTTCCCAGATGCATTGCGGATGAATGATCTTGAAGTAAGGTTAACCAGCACAGTCAGAAAATGGATGGGAGACAGCATGTGGTAGTAACCGAGGAAAGGGACAGATTGACTGGGGATGAAGAGCAGTGCCTAGACTCCAAGATTCAGTATTCGTAGACACCAGGGAATGGGGTTGAATCTCAACCTCAAGAACGAGCACTAAGGCCACGAGGGCGGACCATAGCCCTGTATTGATGGACAGGAGTAGCAAGCGAAATAAGAGAGAGGTTGTTCTGTATCGAGCGTAGATTAAAGATGCGCGATTTCGAGAAGAGAAAAGCTCACGATTTGAGGGTCGAATCTCGCGTAACATACTTTCGCCAAAGGATGAATGTTAGGCGACAACAACTCATAACATCTACAAAACCTATCACTGCGCAAGTCGCGATGAACAGATACTATTGAGGGGTGACCAAAGTTAAGTCATCATCGCTAAGAATAACAAGGGTTGCTTACTAGAGAATGGTTTCTAGCGTCGCGTAAGCCATTGCAATGATGGTAGACGACTTTGAACTCACAATCGATTTGTTAGGATGGCGATTGGAAAAACTGCGTGTCTTATCAGCAACTCTTATTTTTTTTTCGCGCTTGTGAAGAAAGTAACTGACCAAGTTGGAACAGTAATAGCGGTGACACGATACAAGGCAGGTAAACAGGTTGTCCAGAAACTAAGGAAAATCAAGTGAGCAATGGGTAAAAATAAAGGTAAGTTAACTTACATCTCCAGATGCGATAAACAAAAAATGCTTCTGCAGGAATCGCTACAAGAGCCTTCCGTACATCTTGGTTAGATGGACTGCCGACGCAGGCGAGAAAAGATTTACAGAGACTAGATAAACGAACTTCCTCCCGATTGATTGAGCCGACTCATTTCGAAACAATTCATTCAAATTTGTTACTTACACCGTTCCCAAAGCTGATAGACGTTAGCGAAGGCTTCCTCGTCTTCGTAATGTCAACTCACTGGACTAGCTCTCCTCGATCAGAATTCGGATGGACTTTCACGGCTACAACTTCTTGGATCCAGATGATTCCTGTAAATACTGTTGCGAGTTAGAAGCGAATACAGGAAAAGCGAGCGTTAGCTACCATGCTCTATTGTAAGTCCCAATCGAATTGTATCCATGATCCTGGAAAGACGATGAAGAGTTAAGCGAGAGGTACGGGTGATTACGAACCCAAGCCAACAGACGAGGATTTTGAGATAACTGCTGTCGCGGTAGCTAAGAAGATTAAGGATAAGCATTAGATGACAAGTCTGTGGGTAAGACCAACCGTAGAAAGTAGTGAAAACTGCAGACAGTAACGAGTCAGCTTTTGATCGCGCCTTGAAGCAGAGGAACACTTACAGGAGATACATTCCAATTGCTGTCACGAAAGTCAGTCAGATGGGCGTTCAAAACAACTTATACTGACATACCCCAAAAGCTGGCGCCACCCAGGATAGCAAGTTGGTTGAAGATCAGGAACCCCTGACTAACACCTGCTGAAATCTCCCGGGAAATCATGGATCCAATGTGAGGATTTTGCTCAACAACGAGTTATATGGATCAATCTAAGATTGAGAGGGGGTTACATGAACGTTTTGGTTGAGGCACAGGTCGAAGCCATTGAAAGGGCGCATTCATGTGGTCGCTAGCCGTTGGTAACGAGGAACCGCCAGCTCACAATCATCTGAGTACCAAAGAAATCAGATGGGCGTCTGTTCGTGCCACTTCATGGAGCGCTGATTTGCTACCGGATCAAAAGTTTAAACTCAGCCACTTGTCCAGCAACCCCCAGTCGCTGGAACTCAATTGCCTTGGTAATACGCAAGTGATGCGTGATTCATTCTGCCCAGATACTGAGATGCTGCATAATCACCGAAAGCTAGGGGGATTGAGATGGCCAACGCTCTTTCTCCTAGAACTACCACCTCTGGCATCTGTCTCCTCCACGTCGGTGACTGGGACACTTTCCCGATGGTCTCCACGGAGGCGGAATGTTCAGCTTCTCTGGGACTGGTTCCATTCTTCTGCGCCTTGAATGAACTCCAAGCTTTCAATTCTTCCTTTGTCGGATGGATGTCGAATTTTGTTGCGCCATTTGCGTGTGCAGGTATATGGGGTGCGTTTTTTTTTGTTCAATGACGTTGCTTCCCCCAGCTCAATAAAAGTGATCCCCGTTAGGTTTGACCTTGATCCAAACGTGAGTTGTTGATATGTTTAGAGCGTGACCGATGTTAGAATCTTACCGTCTGATAGTTTGGTCTATTTCTTCAAGTAAGCCCAATTTTCTCCAGACGCCTATCCTGTTTAGTGACTAGGGGTACGGCAGCTATCATCGAGATCCGCTACCTTTGAAATTCTATGTGAGTAGGCTGATTAAAAGGCTAACACATGCTAATGTACACCATTAGGTTGGGGCACTTTGGTGCGTACTTCACTCAACCCTGCACTCTTCGACGGCTGTACGAAGCATATCAGGTTGGTGGAAACACTACACCAGGGTTCTATCACATATATTGGTAGGTCTACTTCAGGGGAGATCGTCTCTTAGACTAATCACCGGATTTTATTCAAGCCACAACTCCCAATCGAACGGACCTAATCTTGTTCACGAGAGGTTCAGACATAATACTGTGAGTTCTTTGTGCACCGGGTGGAGACTTTGATCTGAAATTTTGACCCCTAGAAATGTGGTAATGTCCCTCACTTTTAAAGAAAATTCTCACCACAGATAGTTGATTATAATGCAAGCTCCCTTATCTGTGTTTGGTACGTTATCGCCTGCTTTTGCGTGCAACATACTCCCTCACATAGTCTACATAGGCCTACATTACATTCATGGCCCAACTCTTCTTTGCATATAAGCTAGGAAAATGCATGACTTTCGACTCACAAAAGGTGTTCACATTTGGCTGACAATTTCTTGCAGTACTGCACATGCCTTCGGCAACAATTCTCTGCTTGGTACGTCAGATGGACGACGCTGGTGATCACAGAGACTCACACTGTGCTTAGTTGCCTTTCATCTTGTTCCAGCTCACTATTCCCGTGCATATGTTTGTTACTGGACGACAGCTTCATTTGCTGGGATGGCCAAAGACAATGGTTTACTCAGACAAGTTCCAGACTACAGTTAACACTTTTGATCGCACTTATTTTTCAAAAGCGCTCATAATTCAACGTGTGAGGCTAACACTCCCCTTTTGCTTTTCTTGAGTTGATGGTTTACCTCGTTCAAGAATCATCTCGTGGCGGCTTTGGTCACAGCTATATTCGTAAACTGCACATTAGCAGGTCTGCTCGGAAGCCATCTGTGGCAATGGTATTTTCGGACACCAAGTCTCGTCTTCAAATCGTGAGCTACTCCATCCATGTGGTACATCTCAAATATAACGTTATCTGCAGAACCACGCCTCTATTCTACCGCATCACATTCTTTTCCTTCAACATTGGTATATGGTCCGCAATCGGAGCGGTTCTTTCGCTAATACTCGTATGTCTGTCTACTTGCATACGCCACTTCGAATGTTCATCAAGCACCTCGACTAGGTTATGTATTTTCCAAACAACAATGTTTCCGCTATGAAACATATCCAAGCACTTTCGTCGCTATACGCCAGCAGTGTCTTGGCAAATCTCAATGCTAGGGCAACTCAAAACCCCACGGGAGCACACGTCTTCCTTCCTGTACCGAAAGACGAAACGATTGTTTTGGAACCACTACGGTTCCGAGTGCAGTCTTCTCAAACTATATCCACTATCTGGAAAGATGCGTGATGTTATAATAAGTAAAACCCCTGTTGTAATGACAAATAACTCGGAATAGTGACGGGTTGAATGATGTCTCCCAAGAGTTGGTTTCCTCTCTAATGCAAGTACGCAAACGACACGTTCGATTTATGGTACACAGCGGTTGACGCTGGGCGATGCGCCGGCTCACGTGTGGTATGCAGCACCCTTCTTGGGCGGGATCTTTTTGATACCATTCCATAAATTCTATCGTTTTTCTCATTTCCTCAAGTTCACTCGATCAGGCGGTCGGAGGAACATTAGATCCATGTGTAGATAGGGAATTCCACTTGGCCTTCTCTGACAGTAGACACCAATATCACACAATTGGAATCAACTCCTTTCGATTGGGGATAAAATTAATTTGTGGGCTTTGTGTTTGAAGGAACGTTTGAAAGATGTACTCATGGTAAGTTTTGCATTCGCTGAATTGCTACGATGGGACGTTGAGGAAAGATTGACAATCGACAGAAACGCGAGGATTTTGCTTTGGGCCAATGCATGCAACACGATGGGTACGGTGAGTTACATGTGCCAGATAAGGTGCTGTCTGGCTTCATAGCAACTGTTCCTGGCTTCAATGGAAGCTTTCTTGGGGCGAGAGAAGTATAAAGAGAAAGGCTGGACGAGTTTTGAGGTGAGTTGCTTTGTCTTCTCGCGACGAGATAAAACTCAGGCCTTGCTTCCTTCGCTGAAATGCGTTTTTCTGCTACCTTCTTGACTGCTGCTTTGACATCTGCTGCCGTTTTGGCTACGCCTCTGGAGCCCAGAGCGCTGCCAACACCAGTGAGCGGCGCGACAGCCAGGAGTTATCTCGCATCTTGCACGATTATAGTTTCTTCTGTTGCTAAAATTTGTGCTAAATCTACTTTGATAGTGACTGTGGCCACAGATTCGAACTCACCAGCTTACAATCGCGACTTGTTCAAAACTTGGGATATAAGTGGGTTTCTTTTCATTGGCGGTATGACGTAGGGAAATGGCTAAATTCTCTTTGTAGTTTCTGGAACTTGCGATACTCGGGAAAGTAAGTGGCGGAAGCGCATAAATATATAGATGAATGACCTGACCCACTCTCCATCGTCAGCTGTTCTCAAACGCGATGGAACTAGCGTTGTGACGGACAGTAGCTGTAAAGCGACTTCTGGGCACTGGGTCTCGCCTTATGATGGTGTTGCCACTACCCTGGCCAGTGACCTTGACATTGTTCGTCTAAGTTCAATCTGGGCTTCGATGAGTCGCTAATTATAACGTTGACAGGATCACGTTGTTCCATTGAAAGAAGTAAGAAACCTTCAGCTGTAATCTTATCAATTTGGCCACTCACGGTAACAAAGGCGTGGGTTTCAGGAGCGCGTACCTGGACTGACGCACAGAGAGAGGCGTTCGCTAACGATCTGACAAGGCCTCAGCTAGTTGCGGTCACTGACAAGTGGGTTTGTATGAAGTCAACTCGTAATGGAAGTTCTAACTTTGATCATCGACAGTCTAAATCAGTCGAAGGGAGATAAAGGTTTACTATCCATCATTACTATGAAAGTAAGGCTGACCCTGTTTCTAGATCCTGCTCAATGGGTACCACCTCTTGCAAGCTATGTGTGCACCTACGTTCGGGCTTATGTACAAGTCAAGTATTACTACAAGTTGAGCGTCGATTCGGCCGAAAAGTCAGCTTTGACGAGCTATTTGGCCGACTGCTGAAGTGCTAGTACTAGTAACCCAAGTGTAATGATCAATAATTTGTCATTTTCATGATGTCTTCTACGGTTCTATTGCGATGGCAGAGTTGCTCAGTTCTGCTATTGGATGACGCGTTTTAGGGGTAGAGCCTTGAGGCACTGTTGATCCGGAGATGAACCCGGGGTGTGAGAAAGTGTTTGTCAGCTAGGCTTAAGAGGGGTGATGTCGAATGTCATATTCTGCCACAGAGGGATCTTCCCCCCCAGCTCTTACAAGTGAATGGTTCCTGTTCCAATATCTGCCCGCAACCCGCATTCGACGCGACTTTTGTATATTCTTTTCTCTGCTGGCACGCAATATGCTCCCCATATCTTTCGCCGTATCTTCGGCAACGGCACTTACGACTTCGATGCCCCACATGTCCTCGCTAAGCGGGAGGAAATTGACCACCATTCACCAAAATTCATCGTCTTCGTCGTCCTTATCCCCGTCCTTGTCTTGTTGTCGGGCTTGTTTGCCGGTCTGACATTGGGCTATATGAGTCTTGACGAGACTCAGCTTAATGTACTTAGTATAAGCGGAACCCCGTATGTTTCCCCATCTTGTTATCACATTGACTTTTACTGACCTTTGCTGTTGGTTGTCGTAGTGAACAGAGGATGTACGCTGCAAAAATCATACCAGTGCGCAAAAATGGCCATCTATTGTTGGTCACTCTACTGCTGGCCAACATGATTGTCAACGAAACGCTCCCCGTCATTGCAGAAAATGCTATGGGAGGTGGCCTCCAGGCCGTTATAATATCGACGGTGTTGATCATAATGTGAGCTGCTGGACTTCGTACTTGAATCGCGCTTGGACCAAGCTCTTGGCCTGAGAATTATCTGGCCGATGCCAAGCGCACGATGACGTTGCGGCCCCCGTTTCATTCAGTGCCGTGCAACCACGTTGAGCTGTACTCTGGAAATCGCGTTGAGCAGCGCAAAGAGGCAAAAATGACGTCACGCGTCTTTAGCACATTTGTACGCGTTTCGCGAGACTGCAGGCGTCTGTGGGATTATTTCCCATCAACATGACTATTTACTTTTCCGAATTTACGCTTCGTGGCGTCTTTCCAACTTGAGCTAATCACTTCCCAAAATTTCTCTAGTTTCGCGGAAATCATCCCGCAATCACTCTTTACTCGCCATGGCTTATATCTCGGCGCCAAGATGGCTGGCGTTACTCGAGTCCTCATATATACTGTTGTACGTAGGCCCCTGTTTATCTGAGGCATGATCTCACGACTTCGCAGGGTATCCTTGCTTGGCCAATCGCCAAGCTTCTTGAGTTTGTGCTCGGCTCCCATCATGGTATTATCTACAGGAGGGGTGAGCTCAAGGAGCTCATTGCGATGCATTCGTCGCAAGCCACCCACGGTGGTGACCTTAAGAACGACACCGTCGCTATCATTGGAGCCACTCTTGATCTCCAAGAAAAGGTTGTAAAACAGGTACGTGTCGCCACATTCCAACAAGTTAGACTACTTATGCTTTAGCTTTGTATAGGCAATGACCCCTATCGAAGACGTCTTCATGCTGTCCATTAACGCAAAACTTGACTACGACCTCTTGAAGAAGATATGTCAGACTGGACACAGTCGTGTTCCGGTTTATGAAGAAGTAGAAGTCCCTGTGCGAGCTGTTCTAGGCCCTGAATATGATGAGAAGGAGAAAACCCGAACCTTAAAGGTCAAGAAGATTATCGGCATTTTCCTCGTCAAACAATGCGTTCTTTTGGACCCTAAAGGTAGGATGCATCATGACTCTATATCGCGCATCCGTTCATAAAACCCCATAGATGCCACTCCATTACGGAAGCTTCCCTTGAACAAGGTACCTTTTGTTCCCAACAACGAGTCTCTCCTCGGCATTTTGGACAAGTTTCAAGAAGGAAGGAGCCACATGGCCATCGTCAGTAGATTCAGTGTTGAGAAGGCCAGTTTTTCTTGTGTATATATGCTACTTAGTCCCTGACTCCCGATATCCAGGCGGCATCCGTCAAGAAGGCTGTTAAAGGAAGCCTCACTTCACGTCTTCGTGCTCGTGTTGGTATGCGCGACTCTGAGTCTGAGAGCGATAGTAGTGGCGACGAGGAGAAGGCCATCCCACGTTCTGACGAGCGGAAACGAGGAAGGAAAGGCAGGAGAATCATGGATGCCCTCACTCGCAAGGACAGTAACAGCGTAAAAAGTGTTGAGGAGGCCGAAGGCAGCAGAAGTAGCGTCACTGAAGGTGGCGAGACGGCCGTTGCCCCAGATAGTGTCGACATCTATGCGGAACATTATGACCTCGAGCACTTGGATAAGTTGACGAAGAGCCCTGGCGAGATTAAGAAAGAGACTGGTGTCATGGACAAGGAGGACGAGGATCCGAAGAAGGAAGCTAAGAGGAGTAAGATTGGGAGCTTTCAGTTGCCTAAGTTCGCACCTGGGATGGCCTCGTTGTCGATGCTCGAGCAGAGTATGCCAGCCGATGCTGTGTTGACCAAAGAGGGTGCTGCCGAGGTTGGTTTTCACCGTGAACAATTGTATATCGATGTTAACGTTACTCCAAGTTTTTGCAAGGATTTGATCCAGCGGTCATGCCATTGGGTATCATTACACTGGAAGATGTTCTGGAAGGTATGCAACTTGGGTTGATGCTTTTCTATCCGTATATTAATCTATATTGTAGAACTTATTGGTGAAGAGATCTACGACGAATTCGACATTCAGGGTGCTCGTGGTGACCCTTATCAAGTCCCACCCATCCTCGTTCAAGATGCCGATGGCAACCCGATTCATCGTCGCGAGTCGTCGGCTCCACCTCCCTCGAAACCTGAATCTATCTCCGGCTCTCAAAGTCAAGGCAAAGCGTCGGGATTGAGAGGTCTGGGCTTTTTCCGAACGAAGAGTGCTCCACCCATTCCTCGTGATCAGCCCGAAGGTGAAGAAAAGTCGACCGCCGTGCACTTTGAAGAAGACTCTACAAAAGGCACGACGGGCGGGCCGACTCTTCAAATGCCGCGTCCTATAAGGAGTACTGGTCGCAGCCCGCCTTCTGTCATTTTGGAGCAGCATAGCAGTGTGTCTGATGATGACGATCAGGTTGCAAACATGTTGGTAAACGCTGGAAGGACTTTGTCTGGAGTGGCTTTGCCTAAGCCTATCAATACTTCGGAGACCGGGAAACCACCTACGAGGTCGAACAGTGAAGGTCATCTCATGCCTACTCCTCCTTCGGCGTCAGCTGTGCCCGCGCATGTATCGAATTTGCCGCCCAATACGTCCAGGAGTGGTTCTCCTGTTCCTCCTTTAGAAGCAATCTTGTTGGAGAGGAAACGGCGCTTACACGCGAGTGGTGGACACAACCAAGGTGGTAGTGCATCATCTACGCCTGTGCCTCAGGGTGTGATCAACAGTGGAATTTTAGCGCTTGGTTCAAGTACAAGTGGTGGTAGTGGAGGGGCGACTGGCTCTGGGCATAGCACAGCGGCATCAACCGCACCTGCTGGAGCTTCGGGTGGTAAGGGTACGAGATTCAAAAGTAGTCGTTTGGGGGGAGGTGATCGAACTGGGGTTGTTGTTGCAGAGCAGGTTGGGGCTGCGTATAGCCCTAGCCCCACTACAGGCGCTATTGATGTGAAGGAGGACAAAGCAAAGGAGGAGTGACTCGGGGATTTATTGGGTATCCCTGCATAAACGTTGTCGTCGATTTTGATTCTTTTTCGATATTATCACAGGAGGTGATGGATATGACTACCTTTGTTCGACGTTCTTGAGTTCGTTCTGTGTGGTACTGTACGGTGTGACTCTAGACCATACTCGTTTTCTCCGCTCAATCATCTTTTGTTCGCTTCCGTTCTTGTTCTGGGTTTCGATTTACATCGATATATTGTAATCTATCAGAAGTATTTGATCTGTCTACAAAACAAAGATTTCTGCTGAATTCTCCATTGAACCTGGGCACTGCCGAGGTTTACCGAAACTCCGCTACCACTTTGACCTGCCAAAAAGAGATTGACATTGTTCACTTGAACTAGCGTTTGTCGACGAGTTATGACTTGGATTTCAACACCGACAAGGTACAACTGTTACCACGACCTTTTGACGATTCGACGCGAATAAATCGCTGCATCGATAGCGATATCAATTAACGTATAAAAAGAATCTCGAGTAAGCCTCTCTACCTCATTTCTTTTGCTTGGAAAAATGACTGAAACCCCTCAGCTTCCTGCTCCTGGCGTTCCACCTACGACATCTGCAGGTACGCCCGTGAAGAAAAAGCAGAGCAGCACCTCTCGTCATCCATACCCCATCAAAACTGACGCCGCTGAGGAAGGCCATCATACGGTGAAGCACAATATGGGTCTTGAAATCGATGGCGAGGTCGTCGGTGGCATGCCTTTCAGGGCTTTTTTCCAAGAATTTTTGCCTTGCGCGGACGAAGCCCAGCTTGCTAAATTCCTTGCCGACATCCCAACCGATCTCTTCAACAACATCCCCACAACATCCAGAAAAGGGAAGTCATCTACGGCGAAAAAAAGAAGACGTACCGATGAAGAAGATTCAGAGAGCGAAGAGGACACGGAAGATGAAAACGAAGAGGGCGTAAAGGAAGACGAAGAGGACGTAGAAGAAGACGAAGAGGTTGATGAGGCTAGTGCCAAGGGTAGTTTGCCAAGGGTTCGAGAAGCAGATATGTACCCAACCTTGGTTTGTTGTGCCTCTCCATTGGTTTTTCTAAGCTAATTCAGTTCCATAGATCAAGCTTTTGAATGAACATCGTGTTTGCCCTGGTTTCACTTTCTTGGATAATTCTAAGAGTGGAGATCCAAACTCACGAACCGGGCGACGATGGGCTCCTGATGTTGGACTGTATAAGGATGGCGAAGAGCCTGCCAAACCGAACCGCCCAGATTTCAACAGAATTGCCATGGGTTTAGAGATTAAGCCTGCTGGCTCGGAACGTCCCTTTCACGACGCCCCTCCTGGCTTGGACCAAGCTGCTCGGCGGCTACATCAATACCTTCCCGATCGTAACAGCAAAGCATTCGAAACGCTCGGGCAACTTGCCTCTGTCATGACCGAAATATGCTCGAGACAATTCCGGACTCATGTTTTCATGGTTTACCTTCGCGATCCAGATGTGTGTTTTATTCGCGCTGACCGCAGCGGCGTCCTCGTCAGTACCTCGATCAATTACCGTCAACAATCCAAACTTCTTGCAGAATTCTTCTGGCGTTTCAGCAAGGCTACCGATGCTCAGCGTGGCATGGATACCACTGTTCATAGCCCTACCGACGACGAAATCATTCTTGCGAAAACGCATCTCAAGAGTGACTCTAAGTTGGAACGACCCATTGTGAGGATCGATGTGCCAGACGGAGAAGGCCTTCGCTCTGTTTTGGCCTGGGAGGCACTTTGTGATCCGGAGTCCCTCACGGGCCGTGGGTCGAGGCCTATTCCCGTTTACGACTTGAAAGCGAAGGCGGTTCGATTTTTGAAGGATTCCTGGCGTTCTGAGATGTTGGAAAAGGAGACAGCGATTTTGGCCCAACTCAATGAGGCGAAGGTTCCTAACGTGCCAAAATGTGTCGCCGGAGGTGATATCTATGATCAAAATCACTTTCCTTATCATCGGACAGTAACTCAGAAATATGTCAACGCCGACTGGCGATCTGGGCCTCTACTTCCTCTCGAAGCACGGGTTCATCATCGTATTCTGGAGGATCTCATTCTGAGTTCGATCAATGATTGCAAAAATGCAAGAGAAATGATGCTTGTCCTTCGCGATGCTCTCTTGGGTTCGTGTCTAGTCTCATTACTGAATACTGGTGCTAACTACACTTTTTAGCGCACCGCCGTGCCTATGAGCTAGGGATCCTTCACCGGGATATTAGTGACAACAACGTGCTCCTCGTTCGTAAAGCTGACGATTCTGTCGCCGGTGTCTTGGCGGATTGGGATATGGCTCTGAAGTTCGAACGTGACTCCGCACAAAATGTGATACCACCAACTACACAGAGACAGCGGCATCGCACAGTGAGCTCTGATCTCAGGTGGCCCTCTTTTCCGCCTCAATTAACAGATTTGCCTAGGGTACATGGTATTTCATGTCAGCACGTCTGCTTCGAGATGGGACCCAACCGCACACGCTACAAGACGATCTGGAATCATTCTTTCATCTCGCCCTTTACCTCTCCATTTTCTGGTTTCCTCACACAGGCGCCAAGTCGTCGTTGCAGGAGTTCACCAGTAACGTTTTCGAACAATACAGGTTCAGTCAGGGACTCGGACAGTTTATTGGCGGCATTGATAAAGTGATGATGTTCTCTTATCGAGACCACATCGGCAAGATCGATTTCACATCCAATACGCCCTTGACAAAATGGGTGAACGAAGTCTTCGAACCATTTCAGGACTCCTATAGAATACCATATGGTCCCCAAGAGCGTCACTTACACAGTCACGATTTCATAGTCGAGAGGTTTACGGAAGTCTTGAACTTGGCTGGCTGGTCGAATGAGAAAATCACGTCCGCCCCCGAACCTGTGGCTAAGCCCAAAAGGCGATATGTTGACGAAGAGAAACCCAAGAAGAAGAAACCCAAGAAATCGACGTCCGCTTCAGATTCTGTGTACCGTCCCTCTTCTTCCCTACGGCAGGGCGGTTCTGGCTCTGGCTCTCGACCATCTGTCAGGAGCCGGAAAGCAACATCATCAGGCGTCTAGTTGGCACGGTTAGATACTACATACCACCGCCACCTGTAGTTTCATTGTTGTTATAAACTTCGAGCTGCTTTATCTGCTATAAATTAGTTGACCTTCGACAAATCAAACGAATGAAGAAGTATCTCCAAAACTCCTGTGTTGTCTTGGCACGCTTGGATGGAAATAGTTCGTTTGAAATCAATTAGTAAGATGAAAAATCGATCAGTGAGGCGAAACTCCGCTGCAATTTTGACCTTCCAAAAGGTTGTCGACGAACAATGATCAGGATTTCAACACCGACACTGCACGACCATGACCTACAGGTTTCGGAGTTACATGTGATACTTTATGGGAATCAGATTCTTCTCGCTCTGTTATAAACCACAGGTCTTCCAGCAATGAATAAGCTTCATCCTGGTCAGCTTGTTCATTTCCCCCGTTCGGCGGACTTTTTTTGCGGACTACTAGCGCACACATCTTGTGTAGTTCAGGCTCCCAAAGGAAACCCCAGTCATTCAGGAAAGGGATGCCTCTCTCTGAGATTGTCGATGGCATGCCGCTTCAGAAATTTCTCGCCGAATTTCTACCCTGTGACGAGGACCAGCTCAACCAGAAACTGGATTCTCTCCCACCGACGTTGTTCAACTTGCTCCCTTCAGGGAGGGACGACAAGGACACCAACATCCCGATTTTGGAGGAAGATGATGAAGGTAATGACAGTGATGAGCTATCAGCCAAAAATCGAGACCTGGAGAGGAAGCTCGCACAAGCGAAGAAAGCTAGGGCTCTCGAGATTAGTACATCACTCGCCTTGGCAAGTCTCTATCAGTTTACATAAGTATTTACTAATTTTACTAGTACCTTTAGGTCGAATTGCTTGATAATTTTCAGCTTTGCCCGGGTGTGGCCTTCGCAGATACCTCTTGCAACGCTGACCCTCTGTTTTGCAATGGACGTCGATGGAAAGCAAACATCATCGGCTATCAAGAACAACAATCCAAGAGTAACTACCCGGACTTCAGCAGGTTGTCGCTGGCCATCGAAATCAAAGCTCCCGATATCATACAATCATTCCACAACGCTCCTCAAGGAACTGATGCAGAAATTATGACCAAACAACAGTTCTGGCTTTCTGAGTTGGACGAGTCTGAAAGGACGGGGACACTTGCTCGAATCATGTCTACTATGACCGAGATGTGTGAGCGTCAATATCGAACCCATGTTTTCATGATCTTCTTCCAGGACCCACACGTTCGATTCCTGAGAGGAGATCGTGCTGGCGTTATTGTCTCCGAGGCCGTGAACTACCGAACCAACTCTAGGAATCTTGCAGAGTTCTTTTGGCGTTTTAGTCAAGCCTCTGATCCCCGTCGTGGTATGGACACCACAGTTCAGCCCGCCTCGACTCAAGAAGTTCAGATTGCCGCAACGAAGCTTGCCCAATGGAAGCCTGGCTTTGAATGTACTGTGGTCAAAATCGACGTTCCTCAGAGCAATGGGACCATTCGTCAAGTCCTTGCTTGGCATACAAAGTCTTCGTCGGAATCTCTGACCGGTCGTGGCACTCGAGCTATCCCTGTTTGGGACATACAAGAAGAGAATATCTACTTTCTTAAAGATTCGTGGCGAGCGGAGCATCTGGAACAAGAGTCTGACATCCTCAGGGATCTTCACATCAATAGAGTCAAGAATATTCCGCAGATTATTGCTGGACGAGACCTTTATAACCCTGCCGATCCTTCGTATCATCGTACCATCACGCAAGACTACGCCAATGCTGAATGGCACACAGGATCCGTCAGCCAGCACGATCTCCCTATGGAAGGTCGGGTTCACCACCGATTACTAGAAGACTTCATCCTGGAATCTATTTCAGCCTGTAAGACCGCGAAAGAGATGGTAATTGTGATTTACGATGCACTCGTTGGTATGTGCCTACGAGTGTCATAGTTTCCATTGACCCTGATGATAGTCATAGCTCACTCTGAGGCCTTCGAAGCTGGCGTTCTCCATCGTGACATTAGTGATAACAATGTTCTCATGATTCGTGACCCCGTTTCCCAGACAGTCAAGGGCATTCTTGCAGATTGGGACATGGCTCTCAGGTTCAGCAAAGACGGGGCAGGAAATATGATACAACCTCCTGGGGCACGACAACGCCACCGGAGAGTGAGTTGTCGTGTCAGACACCTGTGTCCATATCTCTAACCGTGGCTTTTCCAGGGCACCTGGTACTTTATGTCGGCCCTTCTGCTTCAAGATGTCTCTAAAGCCCACAGGCTTCAAGACGATCTGGAGTCTTTTTTCCACCTCGGCCTCTACCTCTCTCTTCACTGGTTTCCATGGACGGGGTCTATCAACAATCTCGAAGTTATAATTGACCAAGTATTTGGCCAGTATTACTACGTGCCAGCTATCGGGTTTCACCTAGGTGGCCTCAACAAGCAACTCATGATTCAAAAACGAGCTGTCATCGGAAAGATCAAATTCACGGACAATCTGCCCTTGACATCGTGGATCGATGCCTGGTTTAAAGCATTGGCACAGTTTTACAGATCTCAACCAGGGCAAAATGATGACCTCGTCCTTCCACGTCTTGATCGCCTTCTTCTCTCCGACCATTCATGGATCTTACAGCAAACGAAACAGTTCCTTGATGTGGGTGGCTGGTCTACAGCCAAGAACGCAGATTTTCAGGAACCCAGTTGCATGAAACGGACTGAAGGCCAGAAACGACCTGCTCCAGATCAAGATCAGTCAGACAAGGATTCCGCAGACGACGAAGGGGTACCAAAACAGAAAGGTTCCAAGCGCAAGAAGCTACTTGACCACTGTTAAACACCTCGTCAGAGTGTTTCCAGGTCTGCGCCTCCTTCGGGCTCTAGGCATCAGTCATCTAGCACGGCTGGGCCACCTTGAACGTGATGCCGACTGCTGGACAGAGGACGACATGCTCCATTTTATTTGTTGACCGATGTTTCCTTCTGACATGTACAATAATAGTCTTTGGAGTAAACAACCTTTTTACTCATAACTCGTCAGCTGAGATTTCTTTTGCTGACTGAACTCACATACAAGCTCCTAACATCAAAGTCCCCACCGCATTCCGCAATACTATTTCCCGTTACCCAACCCTAAAGATCGGAAGATGTTAAATCAGCACATTTACGTGCAAAACAGTGCTGGCCTCGATGTTTGCACCCTGCCTCCCTTCTGTTCAATAATAAATACTCTAGCGAAACTCCGCTCGCATGCATCCTGACATTGCCACAAGTTTCTCAATCTGGCTTGACTAAGTAGTTTGCGATCCATCTTTTCCTGGCCTGGGGTCCAGCCTATTCCGTTTACGACAGAAAACTGAAAGGGATCCAGTTTTCAAGGATTCCTGGTGTTCTGAGATGTTTGGGAAAGACGCTGGAGTTTTAACGCAACTCGAAGAAGCCGAGATTCCTGATGTTCTCGGTGATCTCTACGACCAAGATTATTCCCCTCATGGGACAGCAAGGAAGAGAAATGCCAACGCGGATTGGAGATCTGGGCCTCTACTTCCTCTCCAACCTCGGGTTCATCATCGCATTTTGGAGGATTTCATTCCGAGTTCAATCAACGACTGCAAAAGTGCAAAAGAAATGATGCTTGTCCTCAGCAACGCTTTCTTGGGTGTGTCTACCCTCTTTATTGGATTCATATTGATGTTGACTGCCACTTTTAGCGCACCGCTGTGCCTATAAGATAGGGATCCTCCACCGAGATATCAGCACTCGCAATGTGCTTCTCGTTCGTAAGGATGATGGCTCTGTGGCCGGTGTCTTGGCAGATTGGGACTTGGCTCTGAAGTTCGAACATGACTCTACACAAAATGTGATATCACCAACACCACAGAGACAGCAACATCGCACAGTGAGCTCTAATTTCACATCGCCCCTCCCGATTAACGAAATTTGCCTAGGGTACATGGTACTTTATGTCAGCAGGTCTGCTCCGAGATAGAACCAAAGCACACACACTCCAAGACGACCTGGAATCGTTCTTTTACCTTGCCCTTTATCTCTCCATCCTTTGGTTTCCTCACACAGGTACGGATTCGTCGTTGCAGGATTTCATTAGCCTGGTTTTCGAACAATCCTGGTTCAATCAGCGTCTTGGACTATTTCTTGGAGGCGATTTCAAAATGCTGATGTTCGCTTTTCGAGACCATATTGGCAAGATTGACTTCACATCCAATATGCCTATGACAATATGGGTAAACGAAGTTTTCGAATTATTCCAAGACTTCTATAGAGAGCCATGTGGTCCCAAGGAGCGTCACTTACACAATCACGATTTCATAGTCGAGAGGTTTACGGAAGTCTTGAACTTGGCTGGTTGGTCGAATGAGAGAATCACCTCCTCCCGCGAACCTGTCGCCAAACCCAAAAGGCGATATTGAAAAAGATTTTCTCATGCTCGGATGTATGGACGACATGCTGTATAGCTCTACCTCTAGTTTACTGGTCGATCGACACCATATTTTCATTAGGGAAGCTCACAGTAGGAGCTTCCTATTTTCCCCATAGGCGACGGTCGACCTGTTGACCTCGCGTTATGTATTTTGTTGTGGAGATGTTGACAAATACTTTTACATAACCTACGGATGGTACTCAATGCTGTTTCAATCAAGCTCACAAAAACAGCAATTAATTTCGTCATGACATAGAGACGAAAGCGATTGACAATTCGGATGCCTATGCAGAGAATACATGCCCCATTGTTTTTTGGGTTGGGTTTATGTGACCGGACCTGGAAGCCGAATACCTGGTTATGTGAGCGAAACTCCGCTGCAACTTTGACCTTCCGAAAGGGGTTGGGGTTGTTCAAACGTCGCTCGTTGACACACTATGACTTGGATTTCTTCATCGACAAGGTACCGTATCTGCCACGTTTGGAAGACGCACCATCGTTGATTCAAGAAATGTGATATATGGGAATCGGAATATTCTCAGTCACTTATAGACTACAGATTCTCGCAAGTGAAACCCCAGACCTTCAAGAAAGAGGTGGTTCAAATGTTGTTCACCGAGGTCGTTGGGGGCATGCTGCTTCAGAAGTTTCTCGCCGAATTTCTTCCTTGTGATGAGGACCAACTCACACAGAAACTATCTTCCCTTCCACCAGATTTATTCAACTTGCACCCTCCAAGGAACAACGGCCATCAGACCAGAACGCCGATGTTTGAGGAGGAGGAGGAGGAGGAGGAGGAGGATCAAGGCAATGTCAGCAACAAGCCATCAGCCGGAATTCGAGATGCGGAGAAAATGCTCGCACAAGCAAGGAAAGCGGTGGAAAATGGTATATCCCTCGTTTTGGTAAGTCTCTATCAGTCGACATCAGCATTTACTAACGTTATTACCACCTTTAGGTCGAACTGCTTAATAACTCCCAGCTTTGCCCTGGGGTAACAGTCATGAATACATCTTGCAGCGCCGACCCTTTGTCTTGCAATGGACGTAGATGGGAAGCAAACATTATCGGCTATCAAGAACAACAATCCATGGAGGATTTTCCTGATTTCAGCAGGTTGTTACTGGCCATTGAAATCAAAGTCCCCGGCATGTGATCATTCCACGACGCTCCTCAGGGAGCTCGTGTAGAAGTTAGGCCCAAACATCAGTTCTGGCTGTCTGGGTTGGACGAGTCTGAAAGGATGAGGACACTTGCTCGAATCATGTCCATTATGGCAGAGATATGTGAGCGTCAATATCGAACCCATGTTTTCATGATCTTTTTCCAGGACCCACACGTTCGATTCCTGAGAGGAGATCGTGCTGGCATCATTGTCTCCGAGGCCGTGAACTACCGGACCAACTCTAAGGGACTTGCAGAGTTCTTTTGGCGTTTTAGTCAAGCCTCTGATTCTCGGCGTGGCATGGACTTGTCTGTTCATCCTGCTTCACCGAAGGAAGCTCGGATAGCGAAAGAGAAGCTTGCACGATGGAAACCCGATTTTGAACGTCCTGTCGCCAAAGTGGATGTCCCCGAAAACAATGGTGCCATTCGTCAGGTGCTTGCCTGGGGCACCCTTTCTTCCCCAGAATCTCTCACAGGCTGTGGCACCAGAGCTATACCAGTTTGGGATTTGCGAGACGAGGCAGTCCGATTTCTCAAAGATTTTTGGCGAGATGAAAGTCTGGAGAAGGAGTCCGAAATCTTGCGAGACCTTCACATCAGCCAAGTCAAGAACATTCCTCATATTATTGCGGGAGGAGATCTCTATGATCCGAAGAAACCTTCTTGCCACCGTACTATTACCCAAGACCATGTTGACGCGGACTGGCGAACAGGACCAATAGGCACTTGGGGTTACCAATTGGATGCTCGAATTCACCACCGAGTTCTCGAGGATATCTTCTTGGAATCGATTTTGAGCTGCAAGAATGCGCAAGAGATGGTAGTTGTTATCCGCGATGCTCTCTATGGTGCCTTCTTATACACACCCCTGGTTTTGGTTCTGACACTCTTATAGCTCATCGTGACGCCTTCAACGCTGGTATACTTCGCCGTGATATTAGTAACAATAATATCCTCATAACCCGCGATAAGACTGGTGTTAAAGGTATTCTTGCTAATTGGGATATGGCACTGAGATTACAGAAGGACCACGATGGGAATGTGGTGTATCCCGAGGCCCCCAGACCTGGAGACCGAACTGTCAGTTGTTTCGTTTTTAAAGTGTTGAGTATTAACTAACAAACTATCAGTCAGGGAACTTGGTACTTCATGTCAGCACTTCTCCTAAAAAACGTCCGCAAAGCCCATACCCTGCAGGACGACCTAGAATCTTTTATTCACCTCGCCCTACATATATCTATCGCTACATTGGTTTCCTTGGACTGGTCCCAACGCTTCTCTCCGCAATCTCATTGACGATATTTTTGGGCAGTGTTCCTATCATGATCCTACAGAGACGGGTATCAGAGGCGCTTACATCGGGGGTTCCAACAAGCAACTGATGATTGAAGAACGCGATTTCATCAAGCAGATTGACTTCACGCACAATAAACCTTTGACTTTTTGGATCGATTCCTGGTTAGAAGCGCTCCGTCAACTGTATTTGCTTCGGAAGCTGGACACATCGTATCTACATCAAGACCGGGTGCTGCCACGCGATCATTGATGGATATTGAAGAAGGCCCAAGAAAGCCTTGATCGGAGTGATTGGTTTGAAGCCAAGAAAACAGGATTGCAGAAACCAGGCCGCGAAACTGCCCGAGGGTATCAAGCGGGTGGCTTCCGCCCATGTCGATGAAGAAGACGACGATTCCGCTAATGAAGGGGTTCGCAAATTCAAGCGTAGTAGGAAGGCGATCGACGCCACATACATTCCTTCTAGCTCTAGCCGCGGCGCCCTTGGCCCCAATGGGGGTCGTCGATCTACGAGGACTAAGGCATCTAGTATTGCTGGGGGTAGATGAATATCGTGTCGTACATTTCCCCATCTTTTCGGGTGTAAATAATACAATTGTATTTGGTCTGATAATTCCAGTGAAAATTTCGGGTACTTCGGCGCCCTGAACTCCTTCATTCTAAGCGTGATAGCTTCTTTTTGGTCGACCGAACACAGCGATGTAGAATAAAATTGTTTCTTGTTCTGAACTTGAACCTTTAACTTTAAGCGAACGCTCTGGATGTGGTCACGACCGTCACGTGCGCGATATTTTTCCCAAGTTCTGCCCCACCCTTGAGCCTTGTCTATCTGCCGTCCAAAGACGACTCTCAATGGCTCGAGTGCGAAGTGACAAGGCCAAAATATCAGTAAAGCAAGTCATTCGAGCATCAAAGCCCCCACTAGGCAAGGAAGCTGGGTTCACGGAAGATGTACGTTTCATTTTCCCCTTGACTTTGTCTATTGAATCTTATCTTGACATAGTTTCGTTCTTAGGCTACCCTTTCTCAGGACGTTTCTAAGTTTCTCAAAGAGCTAAATATCCACGAAAACCTGTCTCAAACGCCTTCAACGAATGCAAAGGGAAAAGAAAGAGTGGCAGGTTCAAAGCCAACTCGTCCCGCCACTGAAAAAGGTCCCAAAGCAAAGACCACAAACAATTTGAAGCACACAAAGAAAACTGACTTCAAAGCGAAGAAAGCGTCCGTCCATCCACCCCGTCCGAAACTCTCTCCTGAAGTACAAAATGCGCCTCAGGTCCGCACAAAACTGTCGTCGTCAAGTTCGAGATCGAAGTTTATTTTTCAACCAATCTCCCACTGGCATGCTGCGTTATCACCTCTTGATCTTTCAACATCGCCAATAGCTCCTGATAAACTATCCACTTTGGTCACCCACGCTGCTCAACTTCACGAAGCCGACATACACGCTTTCCAAACCTCTTCCTCTGAGGCGAACCCCGCTTCCTCTGAGGCCGGCTTCTTGTCCAAGATCATTCAAGCCGGTACCTTGTCGGATAGACTGAGTGCATTGACGCTTTTAGTACAGAGTAGCCCTGTGCACAACTTAAAGGCACTGGAAACTCTGAAAGGAATGGCGGAACGAGGGAAAGGCAAGGGTGGCAGAGAGGAAAGTCTGAAAGCCTTGAGATGCATTGTGGATTGGTGGGTCGGTGGAGGCGCGCCGAGTAGAAAACTAAGGTCAGCTCAGTCGACATGTCTGCTTCGGAATTTATTCTGACTTCTCTTATATAGGTACTTTCGGGACCAACCTCTGCTTCACCCGGAAGTAACAGACGAGTACATATTGTTGTGGTACTTCGAAGATTGGTTGAAAAAGTATTTTTTCTCAGTACTTCAAGTCCTGGAGGTATGCCATTTCTCTTCAATTCTCTCGCACCAGCTCATAAGTCTCTATAGACTTTGTCTCTTGATCCGCTCCCTTACATCCGAACACAAACCATCTCACTTATCTTCACCTTGATCCGCGATAAACCTGAACAAGAACAAAATCTACTACGACTTCTTGTAAACAAGCTCGGAGACACCGAAAAATCACTCTGTTCAAGAGCGTCGTATCACTTACTACAACTGCTTCAAGCTCACCCATCGATGAAAGCCGTCGTGGTGAAGGAGATTATTGCATTGGTAATGAAGCCCTCGTCAACGTCGGTCGTGGCCTCGGAAAGCTCGTTAGGCGATGCGAAACAGAACAAGCACATTCGCTTCGCCGACGGTCCTGCGAGGTCGAAGACAAAAGCAGGAGATAAAGACAAGGACAAGAAGAACGGCAACCCACATGCGAAATACTATGCTACTGTCACCTTCAACCAGATTGTGCTGACTCCTGGAGACAGAGAAGTCTCGTTGACATTGCTGGACATGTATTTCGAGATGTTCAAGGAGGTTTTAGGAGATGGGAATAGCGGAGAAGAAGAACTGCCTGAAGGTGCAGAAGAGCAGGAGGAGGTCGCCAAGACGGATAAGCACGGTCGAGTTAAAGAAGGCAGAAAAGCTAAAGGTAAGGGCAGAGATAGCGGGAGGAACGTAGTGAAAGGCGCTGCTGGCTTTACGGAGGTGGAGGATTCCAAATCGAAGCTAATTTCTGCCATTTTGACTGGAGTCAATCGAGCTTTACCTTTTGCCAAGATTGGGGCTGATGATACAGGGTGAGTCTTACCTCGTGAATCTGTGCCCTCAAACGGCAAGAGATTGAGAGGCTCGAAAAACCCGGTTCTAACTTCATTTCGTTTATAGGATAATCAAACATATTGACACCCTATTTCTGATCACCCACACTTCAACGTTCAATATTTCACTCCAAGCGCTAATTCTAATTCAACAAATCGTCACTTCACTCTCAACTTCTCTATCCCTTAGTTCGGTCTCATCACCAAACGCGACTGTCAAGTCTATAACGGATCGATACTATCGGGCTCTGTATACGTCTCTACATGATATTCGTTTGGCTTCATCTTCCAAGCAAGCTATGTATCTAAATTTATTCTTCAAGAGCATTAAGGCGGACGTTGGTTCAGTATCTGAAGGGAAAAGCAACGAAAATGTTGGGGTAGAGGAAGTTCGGAATATGGAGAAGAACGAGCGGATTAAAGCCTTGATCAGGAGGTTTACACAGGTGCTAGTTAGTGGTGGAAGCGGTGCTACGGAGTTTATTGCTGGTGGGCTATATTTACTTGGAGAAGTGAGTTAATTCGCCTTGGAGGTTCTGTCCCGAACTGACAATGGGATCCTTAGCTCTTTGGTAGCATTCCTGGCCTCAGAGAAATTATCAACCAACCACCTCTACGAAAAACCGAGCTCAAAGAAGCTAAACCGTACGATCCGAAGAAAAGAGATCCGCAATTCGCTCACGCTTCAAGTTCGCTTCTCTGGGAACTTGTAGGTCTTATTCTGATCCTATCTGTGTCTTTCACGTTAATCATGGTTGTCGTTGTTCAGGCACCCCTCTTGAACCATTATCATCCAACAATATCTCTCCACGCTCGTCAGATACTGCTATCTCAGCCTTTGACAGCCTCTGCGGATCTCTCTCAAAATACCCTTTCTCATTTCCTTGACCGATTTGTGTACAAGAACCCCAAAAAATTAAAGCCTAATCTGTCACAGGAAGGTGAGGTATCTAATATGATCGGTAAAGGGCCGAGTGCGATGCAACCTTCTGCCAGTGGTGTTGAAGGAGTCAAGCTGATCAAGGGCGAGATCGGCTATGCGGGAGAGGATGTTTTGAACGAGAAGGCCTTCTTGAAGCGCCGGAGAGGGGATGTTCCTGTGGATCAGGTTCGTGCATCAGGCGTGTTTTTGAGGTTACGCCAACTCATTCCAAGAGCATTATAGCTGTTCTTCCATGATTACTTCACAAAGAAAGCTGAGAAAACCAAAGCGTTGGCTGCTAAAGCCAAGAAAAGGGACAGTGGAGAGGATGAGAGTGGTGATGAAGATGAAGACTCTGGGCATGAGCAGCCAGGGATAGAGACAAAGACTTTGGATGACGATTGGGCTGAAGAGGACAGTGATGCTGATGAAGCCGAAATCTGGAAGGTTTGTCTCTTATTTATGAACTTGCTCTTCGTCTTGCTTATCATTCATTTTAAAAGGCCATGAAAGCGTCGATGCCGAAAGTCGACGAAGATGGTGATTTGATGGAAAATTCAGACGACGAGGACGACGAGGACGATATTGTCTTTGATGATGACAGTGATTTGGTCTTGTCTGATGGTGATACAGAAGATGAAAACAACGATGCTCCCGACACACAGGAAGACGACGGTTCCAACGACGATCTATCGCTTGTTGAAAATTCAGATAACGAAGATCTATTATCTTTGGACCACAATGTCGATATACCGGAGGGGTTAATCGAGTATGATGGCTCTGATGCCAGTGATGACGAAGACGCGGATGAGGAGTGGGGTGGTATATCAAGCGGGCACGAAACGGCTGGGAAGAGGAAAAGAGAGGATAGTGGAGTTTCTGGGAAGAGGAAGAAGCTCAAATCTTTGCCCACATTTGCGAGCTATGAAGATTATGCGAAGCTTATCGACGGAGCGCCCGAGGATGAAATCTAATGCCACTGAACCTCTCAAATTTTTTTTTTTTCAATCTAAACCATTCTGAAGTACGATGGCGAGGGATATCAAACATCGGCTGCCCTTAGTTGTTCATTTTCATGGCGCCCAAACGCCACTCAACCATTCGTCCACAGAGCTATGCATATATTACAATTGAAACTTTCTGTTCTGTGTTGATTTCATGCGAATCGATGGGTATCAATATCCACAGGACGGCAAAAACCGAAGAGCTGACCAACGGAATTCCAGTTGCTCTCAATTTGGTTCTCACTTCCATCTCGTTTAGTCAGACCTCTCATAATGTCAGAAAGAAACTACTATGAATTTTCTGCGAAAGCAAACAGTGCACTCGTATCTCCAAATACTCCTTTGGAGACAAATTCCACTGACAACATATCACTCCATGGTACAGCCCTCTTGTTTCAATCACCGATTTTAGAATACTCAACACTCTATTTTCTAGACGTTTTGATTGAATGTCTGCCCGATGATGCCTCTTATGATGCCTTTCACACCATGGTTTTAATTACCATAGGTGCCAAAGAGGTAGTAAACAGCTCACCCTTGTTACAAAGAGCTTCTCCAACGACATGGAAATACAACGGCAAAATTGAATTGTGAGTTCTCACAATGATTACAATGAAGGTTTCTAAACCCGATTTTGCAGTAGCCAAGATTTGGACGAAATTGTAATGATAGTGCAATCTCAAGATATTGGGGATTTGGGTTTCCTTACTTTGACCAAAGAAGAGGTAGTGAAGCACTCTGCAGCGCGAAATACGGCTATTGGTAATTTCCGTTCTAAACGAGCCTTGAACAAAATCTCTCATGCTTCTTATCGAATGTTTCAGGATTCAAGCACGACATCGTAATGGAACCGGGTTTTCCAACCCTCTGGTTGAAATTCGTGGCTAGTGAGTGTTATCATCGTTTCTTACAGTTTCAGAGTCTCACAGCTAGCACCCGCAGAACAAAGAAATGAGGAGGTTCTGAACATTAACGTCGCAAATCCCACCAAATCGCCACTGCCACAAGTTAAACCAGCGACAAGTATCACGGACTTATCGTCTGCCATTGAGCACTTTAATATTGGACAGGCTTCCTTCAGGCGCTTCAAAGGAACTGGTGATATTTCCGAGATTTCTAGCGCTATTGACTATCAACAAGTTGCGGTTGCGCTGACTCCAGAAAATCATCCTCTTCTTCCTTCCTATTTGGACAGTCTTGGGATTTCATTTGCAAGTCGTTTTGAACGAACAGGCGACCTGTCCGATATCTCTACAGCCATTGAACACATGCAGACGGCAGTTCTGCTTACGCCGGAGAACTCTTCCTCTTTGCCTTCGTACTCAGTAAATCTCGGAACTTCATTCTCGATTCGTTTCAAGCGAACAGGCAACCTTGATGACATATCAAATGCCATCGGATATCTTGAGAAAGCGGTGTCGAATATACCTACGGGTCAGAATAACGCTAACATGCCGTTGTATCTATCCAATCTCGGGACCTCGCTCAAAGTTCGGTTTGAGCGAACGGGAGATCTGGTTGACATTGGGAAAGCAATCGAGTATCAACAACAAGCGATATCGCTCACTCCCGAGGGCAACATCAACATGCCCTCATTTTTGGGTAACCTTGGGAATTCATTTTTGAGCTGTTTCAAACGAGCAGGGAGTACAGATGACTTATCGAACGCCATTAAACATCTGGAGAAGGCGGTTTTGTCATGTTCTGATCGCAATCCCAATATGCCTTTATACTTGGGTAATCTTGGAATGTCTTATTCTGTTCGCTTCAAACGAATTGGTAATCTCGCTGACATCTCCAGTGCCATTAGTTATCTACACAAGGCTGTCCAGTTGATCCCTGAAGGTCATCCTATGATGCTCTTAAACCTGGAAAATCTCGGGGTCTCATACTCATGTCGATTTGAGCGTTTAGGTAACCTTGCAGATATTTCCGAAGCAATCGAGCACGGACAAAAGGCCGTTCTTCTCACGCCGGAAGGTCATGCTGATTTACCAAGGAGGCTCGCGAATCTTGGAGGTTCACTGTCCACTCGCTTTGAGCGATCTGGTAACGTTGCTGACATTTCCAGCGCCATCGAGCATCAAAAGAAGGCGGTCGAACTTACTCCAGACGGCCATCCCAGTATGCCTGTGTATTTAGACAATCTCGGAGCCTCTTTTTCGCGACGGTATGATTCCAAGAAAATGGGCGATCTGGCTGACATTGCTTGTGCCATCAAACACTTACAGAGAGCAGCTCTAATTACACCTGAAGGGCATCCCAATATGCCCACGTATCTAGTAAATCTTGGAAGCATCTTTTATACTCGCTTTGAACGAACCCGAGACTTGGCTGACATTTCAAGTGCTATAGATCATCAACAGAAAGCGATCTTACTTGCCCCCGAGGATCATGTCAATATACCCTCGTACCTCGGCGGTCTCGGTCAATCACTGTTAGCTCGATTCCAGCAAACGCGAAACTTTGCTGACATTTCGTCTGCGATTGATCACCTGCGAAAAGCAGCTCAGCTTACTCCGGAGGAGTATGCGGACTTGCCTGTACGCTTAGGCTACCTCGCAATCGCTTATTTAAATCGATTTATGCAGTTTGGAGATCTTGAAGATATCTCTAAATCTATTGAGCATGGGCAAAAAGCTATAGTACTCACTCCGGAAGGTCATCCCACTGTGCTTTCGTACCTTGGCAATATTGGGGTGTCATATGTAAGTCGCTTTGAGCGAACCGGCGATGTTGCGGATATTTCTAGTGCCATCGAATATGTGGAGAAAGCGGTCGCGCATACTCCAGAGGGACACGGGAACCTGGCCTCTCAAGTATCAAATCTTGGGACATCATTTTTCCATCGCTTTGAATGTACACGAGATCTTGACGACCTGAATAAAGCGGTCGAGTATCACCAAAAGGGGGCTATACTCACTCCCAAGGGCCATCCTGATAATGTTGCACGATTGGGTAGTCTCGGCTCCTCTCAATGGAAGCGCTACCAGGAAACGAAACAGGTGAGTGATCGCCATGCATCTTTGCTCAACTTTCGTCTGGGTGCGAATCAAAGCACAGGCCCCCCTATTGCACGCCTCAAAATTGCAAAGAAGTGGGCTCGTTGTGCTATTGAAGCGCAAGATCCGGTTGAGTCTCTTGAAGCATTCGATGTTGCAGTTGAACTGCTCTCGCTTGTTGCGAGTCTATATCAGACTGTGCAAAATCGATACACTAATCTTTTGGATATTTCAGATTTGGTCACTGAAGCAGCTGTTTGTGCCTTGGATAATGGATCGACGGACAAAGCTCTGGAGTGGCTCGAGCAAGGCCGTTGTCTTGTATGGAATCAGCTCAATCAGCTCAGGTCGCCTGTGGATGATCTGCGAGCTTCTGATGCGGAACTCGCAGATCAGTTTTTGGCTGTGTCTAAATCCTTGGAGTCGTCCGGATCACGCTCGGATTTGGATGGGTTATCAGTTGAGATGCCACTGATAAAACAGGTTGAAATTGAACGCGAAGTTTCTTTACATGTCAAACGAGTACAGGAATGGACGCACTTGCTGGCTGAGATTCGTAATCTTCCAGGATTCGGGGACTTTCTACGTCCTCCGAAGGCTGCCAACATCTTTGCACGTCTCCCAAAGGAAGGTTCTGTGGTTGTCATCAATATCCATGCACAACGGTGTGATGCTCTAGCTCTCGTGCAAGGTGCGCAAAGTGCTCTTCATATTCCACTCACAAGCTTTAGTTTGAAGAGAGCGGAAGAACTCTGTCATCTTCTTCGTAATCATCTTGAAGAGAAAGATCTTCGGATGCGTGATAATTCATATCGCGCCATTCGACGGGTTAAACCGAAGTTGGAAAAGAGGAATGTGTTGCTTCATGTTCTACGTGAACTATGGGAGTGTGTTGTATGGCCGATTTTGGAGGGCCTTGGACATTCGGTAAGTTTCCGATTGGTCAAAGTGCTTTTGAGATGTATTCTAATATCGTTCCAGGTCCCACCTGCGCAGAGAAGCCATATTTGGTGGTGCCCCACTGGGTTGTTGACATTCCTCCCTCTTCACGCGGCGGGTCTATACGGCGAAGAGGCTGCTCAAAATCCCAGCCTTGGATCATCATGCGTCTCAGATTTTGTCTTGTCTTCCTACATTCCTACAGTGAGCACGTTGCTCGAGAAGCTCAAGATACCTGAAAGTCCAGAACAAGCCAAACGATCAGACATGAAGGTTCTTTTGATCAGTCAACCCAATACACCAAGGTGCACTCCGATACCAGCAACGACTGAAGAGACGCAGTTAGTTCTCAAGAAGCTGAAAAAGCGCGGTGTCGAGGCTTTATTATTGGAGAACGACGAAGCCACCTCGAATCGAGTAATCGAACAAATGGCATCACACGGATGGGTGCATTTCGCCTGCCACGCCTCTCAAGATCCTCTCAACCCTCTCAAAAGCGGGTTCTACCTGCACGATCTCCAGCTCTCCCTCTCCACCATAATCCAACAACACCAACTTCCAAATGCGGAATTTGCGTTTTTATCGGCGTGTCAGACGAGTGTGGGGGATGAAAAGTGGAAGGAGGAAGCTGTGCATGTGGCGGCTGGGATGTTGGCGGCTGGGTATAGGGGGGTTGTGGCTACGATGTGGGGGATTAGAGATGATGTTGCGGTGGATGTTGCGGAGGGGTTTTATGAGTGTGTTTTGGAGCAGCGCGCTCGGAGGGAGAGGGAGGGAGGGGTTGGTGGTTTAAAAAAGATGGAGTCGAGGCTTGGGAGTGGGGAGGCGGCGTTTGCGTTGGATTATGCGATAAAGAAGATTCGAGACAAGTTGAACAGCGACGAGGAAGACGCATTGTTGACTTGGGTGCCGTATATTCATCTTGGTGTTTGATATTTCGTGGTGAGTAAATTGTAAAATCTATTTTTCTTCTCCGCCACTGACAGTGATATTATCTCTCATTCTTTTGATACGTTTTCTGACTTTTCAGTTATTATAACTCCTCTTCATTCTTCATTCTTGAGCTGCTTCTGCAATCACATTTCCTTGTGTGTTTTTTTGGTACAATGAATTCGTTTGGTCCTTCCCTTCCCTTCCTGCCTTTCCTTTTCATACGTATACATCTCCGTTTCTGGATACTGCACTTCCCTCCCTACATTCCGCACCCTCCTTCCCCGCCTCGAAATCATCTAACCAAACAGCCAAACAGCTAACCATCGGCCTGGTCACCCGATCGATTGGCTTGGCTTGGCTTGATTCTTTCGAGGGATAATCTCTCGGACTTGATGCTGTCTCTTTGAGCTTCGAAGAGTACAATAGAGACGTTGAGGTTGCGGGACTGGGGGTGGGATGTTTTGCGCTGTGCAATGACGAGGAATTTTCAATTATTGTATGCTCGTTGACATTCTTCACCTTTCTTTGCTTTCTATCTACCTTTTCTTATTATTATTATACTACTCTATCTGAATCAACCTCCATGCGCAATTCTTTCAAAAAAAAAAATTGGACATCTATAATGAGGATGCGGAGGTGCTGGTGGTTTTAAGTTGCTACCCAGCTGTTGATAATGCTCCTCAAGTTTTAAACACGAGCACGCTTTAGACAGTTTGATGCGTTAACATTGCATCAGTCAGAAAGGCAGAGCTCGAGATTCAATGAATGACCAAATCCCTCGCACTCAGTGTTGCTTATCGGCTATCTCCGGACCCCTATATCTGCATCAAAAGACGGGCGCTTAAGTAGAGTTAAATCGGTAAAACAGTACCGAGTTGGAATTTGAACGATAGATGTTTGTATGATTGGCTTGATGAGGTGCTTATAATATATTTCAGGGCTGATGGTACAGTATGTGCATATGAAAGAATGAGATGAACTAGAGGGAATATAAGTCGATCCTATAGCCAACGGCGCCCCTGACCCTCATTGATGAGCTCACAGAGAGGTTAATTTACGATGGGTTGCCTGGCTGTCTCGTAGGGTCGATTCTGGCCTGTCTCAGCTCTGTGCGGTTTTTGATTTGAGAGCTGACGCTTTGACGTATTCAAGTGTATTATAGAAGGGCTTGTTGCCCTTCGAGTTGAGTGTGTTCTTGTTGGCGGTTAAGGAGTCAACTTGAGTTGTTTAGCAAGGAGATATAATATTATAGTGGAGTGGAGTGTAGTAGCACAAATATGATGCGGATGTTACACTGGCAGTAATAATAATATTGGGTGTTCACTTTGATTCGGGATGGGGCGGGTTTGAAATTCGAATTCGTTTTTTTTGGGCAACGAGATTTTGCTGTGGCACAAACGTGGCCTTGCGTGCTTGCGTGACCCGCGCATTTTCGCAAGTACAATTAACACCACGCAAGTTGGG
>MU157842.1:264762-332313 GCA_015657495.1 Crepidotus variabilis | reverse complement strand
ATGACTACCCGCAACACCACGCAAGTCACTTTCACGCGTGCTCTATTGCGAGTTGCGTGCGCGCAAACTCTCGCAACGCACGTTCGAGCCACGGCGAATTTCCTGTGCCCGTTTTTTTTTCGCTTGGTTTACTGTATTGTATAAGATATTTTATAGTATATTGTAATGTAATGTAATTTAATATTTGAATCTCATATCGTCGCCTGGGCGGTGACGAGAACATTCGGATCCATGCAGCCCTGGCAAGAGCCTGAGACACCCGAAGATTTTTTGTGGGGTAATAAAGGGATAGCGGTCTATAGCTACATACGACTGATCATATGAGTAAAGTAGTTACCAAGTCTAAGTACAGGTTAGACTTAGCTGTATACGTGTAGCTTACTGATAGTGTTGTAGACAGCGGAATGGAAGGAACGTATATTTCTTCCAGGGGCGGTACGCGCGAGCCTGAGCACGTATTTGACAGGGAAAAAGTTTGTTGATGGGAGGTTATGACTTAATAACGTTGGAAAAGCTGCCAGTGCCAGTGCCAGTGCCAGTGAGTGAATTAATACATCAGAGGAATTGATGAAGCTTTGAACTGCTCGATATCGAGAGTGGACTGAGACTTTGTTGAGAGACCTGAGGGTATGACAATGCCAGTGAGTTCTGTGATCAGCGAGGAAACGAGGCACTCGCCGTTCCGCCCTCAGCGCTCAGCAATTAGCTTTTAGCATACAATCCTCGGGCCTCAGCGCTCAGCTTTTTGAATCAGGAAAAGAAGTGGGAAAAGGAAGCGTAGATAAGATCCGACGGCAAGTGCTTATATTTTTTGACATTTTGGCTTTGGAGTGACATCATATGTAGTAGTGTCCGTTCCGCGCGGGTTGGGGGTCGGAATATGGGGTGCGCTAAGCAAAAGGACAGTGGGCACTGGATGAATAAGTTGAAGGGTATGTAGAGGACTTCTTAAGCGCCGGAGGGTAGAAGGTTGCAGTTCCATCGATATTTTTGTAGAACCGATCGATTGTTAGGAGCGAGTTGGTAACTTACGGGCGGTTAGCTATAGGAGTCTCAGGAGTCTAAGCGGGCTTGGCTGAGGCTTGAGTGGTGTGTGGTTTACCACGGCGTTCCGTTCGACCACATCCACGTCTACAGTACCTTTCTCCGCCATACAACGGCGCATCCCGACACCTCACACGCGTTGAAGCAGTATTACATATTATAATATCCATAATATACAGAGAACGCACCCCCTCTTTTGCACCCCGCTTTTCCATTAACGTTGTCAAAACTCCACACCCCCACAACAGGGCGGCGTGATTACCCCAGTTGAAAAGTAGAGCCGCACCTCGCGTACGCGTACGGGTCGGATCTTTACAGCTACTGCATCAGTGCTTGGCTCTTTGGGATCCGGATTGTTGGGTGTATATATATAAAGGCGGAAAGTCCGGGGTTGGACGAGACGAGATACGCGCGAACGAACGCTTGAGATTTAACGATACCACGGCGTATTTACGCAGGCACGCACGCATATACGAGACGCGCTAGCTGGGTTGGAGAGTAACCACCACCAAGAGAGAACGGGATGAAGAAGACACAACGACTGTTGAAAGATGCGAGTCGTCGGTCTGTGCTCATCGGGATTCGGTATGTCTTCTGTTTTCTGTTTCGAGTTGATAGCTGACGGGTTTTCTTGTCTTCTTTACCTTCCTTTGTTGATGTGCTTAACTATGACTATGACGGCACCCTTGGTTATCGTCATTGGGATTGACTGCACTCGCGCTCGAATTCGGACTCGGACTTGTGGACTCGACTCGTATGGATGTCCTTCCACCTTCACCCGTACTTTGCTACACCACACCACACCTCCTTGCTCGTTCGTTCGTTCGATGTTACATCGGTGTCTTCCCTCCTTTCGCTTCGCTTCGCGTGGATGCGTCCGTCCCTCCTTGGTTTCGATGACCTTTATGCTCTACCACCAACTCTATGGACGTATACATTCGCTCCATGCGCGTCCCTCCCTTCCCTCCTAATCACAAACCCTCACCCAACCCCTCAAACGCGAACACACAAAAAGCCGCGAAGACCCCACACGTATCTGGGAGCGGCGCGCCCCGCTCACGCCCGATGCGGTGTACGAGCTTGTTCGAGAGGGCAAGATCAGTGCTGAGAGTAAGCACGCGAAAGAAGGAGCAGGGGTGGATGTTGAGGTGGTTAGTTGTTCGAGGAGGGTGTTTGTGGATGGGGAGTATGAGAGGGTGAGTTTTGGGTTTCGTTCGCTCGTTCGCTCGTTGGGGCTGCCGTCGTCGTGTTGGCGTCGTGTCACGCTATATCATTCGCGTTCACTCCATTTCTCTTCGCTTCTTTCCAAACCTTAATTAATACCCCCTCCCCCTCTCTAGGCAGGCGCCAAAATAGTCCCCCACCTCTCCACACCCGATATAGTCCTCGGCGTGAAAGAACCGCCATTGGATGAGTTGGATGCGATGGTTGGGGCTTATAGGGGTGTTTCGTCTAACTCTAGTGCTAGTGCAGGACATAGACAAGGGCAAGGACAAGGGCAAGGAGGAAGAGCAAGAGAACAGACTCATCTGATGTTCAGCCATACCATCAAAGGGCAGAAATATAATATGCCGCTTTTGGGGAGGTTTTTGGATTCGACGAGGATGACGATGAGGGGTGTGCAAGGTTCGTCAGCTCCTCTCCCTTTATCTCATTTTGTTCGGTGTTGTGTGATATGATATGATATGATATTTATGTTTATGTTTGGGGTTTGGTAGGTGTGGACCTGAGGCCGAGGCTTGTAGATTATGAGCTGATTAAGGAGGAGGGCAAGAGGAGTGTTGGGTTTGGTTGGTTTGCGGGAGGTTAGTTTCTTTTCTTTTTCTATGGAAGAGTTTTGAGGATGTGATGCTGATGCTGATGCTCTTTCTCTTGCTTTTTTTCTTACTTGGATGTCTCTCTTGGATGTACACCTCAACCATACGTATATGGAACGAAACTCACTCACTGAAACTCAAACTCGAATTCAAACTCAAATTCATGAAACAAACGATCGGACGAAAACAAAATAAATAATAATAATAGCGGCTGGAGTTTTGGAAGCGTTCTCAGCGATGGCGCAGAGTCATTTGGAAAAAGGGATAGCTAGTCCTTTTTTGGTGGGTTTTCTTCTTTTCTTTTCTTCTTTTTTTCTTCTTTTAGTTTATACTTTTCTACCCCCTTTTTTCTACCCCTACTACCATCTCGTACTCATTGGCTCTATTACCATTTTCTTCATTCGCATCGTCTTTCTCTTCTCTCTTCTCCTCCTTTATCTGCGTTTCTCTCCCTCTCCTCTCCTCCTTTATCTGCGTTTCTCTCCCTCTCCTCTCCTCCTTTATCTGCCTTCCTCTCTTCTCTACCCCAAAAACAACGACGAACATAAACCGACTCGCTAACGTTTCATTCATTCATGCGTGTTTATAGTACGCTTCCCGCCCGTATACGCACCGCTCGCTGGACGAGTTTAAGAATACGCTCCGTTCGATTGGGGGTATGATCTCTGATCAAGGAGGAGCGAAAGGGGGACAGGGTGTGCCGGAGGGGTTGGGTCCGTTCGTGGTTGGTGTTAGTGGGTGAGTACGGTTTAGATTTTGTTTTCTCTAGAATCCGGATGCATTGAGAATTGGATATAAGCGGATAGAAAGCTGACGACCTTTTTTTTTCTTTTTTTTTATTTAACGTTTTTGTTTTTCGTGTATACGCACCTATTCAGGACGGGAAATGTGTCTCAAGGTGCTTTGGACATGTTACATGAACTACCGATTACGAAAGTGGGAGTTGAGGATTTGGAGGGGTTGGTTTTGTGTGAGTTTTCTATCGCCTTTTTGGGTTTTTTGAGAGGAATGGAGAGCTGATGTTGTCGATGATTTGATTTGATTTGACGGTGTGGTGTAGCGAGTAATTGGGATCGACATACTGTACGTCTTCTCTCTCCTATTTCCTCTCCTCTTCTCCTCTTTAAACAACAAATTGATATAAATTTTGATATATGCATAGATATACCTAGTCCATGCGAAACCTCAAGATTACCTCTTTAGGACTGATAAGAAGGGGAGGTATGAGAGGAAGGATTATTATGAGAATCCGGGGTGTTATGAGAGTTTGTTTTGGGAGAAGGTTCGTTTTTCCTCCCATCTATAAACCCCCTTTGTTCGCTCGCTAACCACCTCTTCCTCCCTCCTCTCCTCTCCTCCCCTACAGGTTGCTCCCTACCTAACTCTCTTCATCAACGGAGCAGGCTGGGCACCTGGTTTTCCGCGGTTGATGTCGAACGTACAGTTAGCGCAGACGCTGGAGGTGGTTAAGAAGAGAGGGTTGAGAGGGTTTAGGTTTGAGAATGTTGCGGATGTTAGTTGTGATGTTGAGGTGGGTCGTGTTCCTTGTGACGCGAGAGATGAGACTCTGACTATTCTTTTTTTGTTTTGTTTGGGATTATATTTAGGGTGGATTGGAGTATTTGAGTAGAGCGACTACGCTTTCGGCTCCTTTTTATGATATCGATGTCAACTCTTTGATCACCTCCTCGAACTTACCCATCTCCGCCAATACCTCGAGTCGGGATTTCCCGAGTGTGAGGATGATGTCGGTGGATATTTTACCTGCTAGTATGCCGCTCGACGCTTCGAAGCATTTTTCGAAGGCTTTAAGGCCGTATTTGAGGGATTTGGTTGGGGAGTATACGTTCCGGGGGTCGCTGACTCGGAAGCGAGGATATGGAGATGTAGATTTAGATTTGGCGGGGTATGAAGGACGGTATACGGAGGCGTTGAGGAAGGCGACGATTGCGCAGGGTGGGATGTTGAGAGGGGAGTGGAAGGGGTTGTTGTGGGAGGGTGTTAGGGAGTTTGCGGGGGCTCCGTTTGGGGGTGCCATTGAATCTGCGCGTAAGGCTGAAATGAAGGCGTTGGAGGATAAGGATAAGGATAAGGTGGCGGCGAAGGAGGAAGAGGATCATCCGCATGTTAAGACGTCGGTGAAGGCTGGTGGTGCTACGAGCGGCGGAGGCGGGAGAGGTGGTGTTGGTGAGAAGAAGAGAGTTTTGTTACTTGGCAGTGGAATGGTTGCCCAACCTGCGGTTGATTATTTGGTGGCCAAGTTGGGAGTTAAATTGGTTATTGGTATGTTCCTTTCTTTCTCCTTATCTCTTAACTTCGTGCATCAACTGATGCGACATTTCATGTAGCGAGCAATAGCCCATATGAACTTGATAACCTCTCGAGGCCGTATAAGACTTTGGGAGATGTGGAGACTGTTCAGATGGAGTTTGATGATCCGAGAAAGTATGAGCATCTTGTTAGGGATGCGGATGTTGTCGTTAGGTGCGTTTTCTTTTCGTTTTCTGTTTTCCGTTGCGTTCTTTTGGCAGTTGGAGAGACATTGAACTAATGCTGTTTCATAGCTTGTTACCTGCGTTCATGCATGTTAATGTTGCGAAAGTGTGCATTGATGCGGGCAAACATCTGGTTACTGCTTCGTATATGTCTCCGGAGATGGAGGCCTTGAATGAGAAGTGCGTTTAGCTCCTTGTCGCTTTCTCTTTTCATCACTCACCGATTGTTACCCTTCAGGGCTGAGAACGCAAATACACTCATCCTCACTGAAATCGGACTTGATCCTGGCATCGACCATCTCTCAGCAATGAGCATGATCGACGATCTTGTGGGACAGAAGCGGAAGAGGTTATTGAGTTTCATAAGTATGTGCGGCGGACTTCCGGCACCTGAAGATAGTATTGGTGTTCCGTTGAGGTATAAATTCAGTTGGAGACCCGAGGGAGTACTTACTGCTGCGTTGGAGGGTGCAAAGTGGTTGTTGTGGAAAGAAGTAAGTGATTTCTCTTTTCTTTTTTTTTCCTGTCGTTTTGTCGAAGTGAGAAAGAGAGCTGATACATGGGTTTTGGTAGAATCATGAGATACCTGGTACGGAGCTGTTGAAGAATTATTGGTCGGGGTTACCGATTACGAAGGAGTTTGAGCTTGAGGGGTTACCGAATAGAGATTCGGAGACGTATAGGAAGCTGTATAACCTGAGTGGTATGAGGACGTTCGTTCGTGGCACTTTGAGGTATATATCCTCAAGTTCTTCCATGTCAATGAACTAACGCGATATGTTTTCTTACAGGTACCCGGGTTACAGCTCGCTCATGTCTTCCTTCGTCTCCCTCGGCTTGTTGAACAACCAGAAGAAGATGAAATTGGAGGGTTGGAACACGTTCGTGAGACAGGCGATGGTTCTGCAGTATGAGCAAGACGTACAGAAGAGCTGTGGAGTTCTACCTTCGTTGCCTTCTTTACTTTCTGCTTCTGCTAAAGGCAATGGGGTTGGTGTGACCAAGGAACAGGAGCAGGAGAGGTTCGAGCAGTTGAGGGAGGCGCTGGAATGGTTGGGTTTGGCGCTTCCTGGGATGCAGCATGCCAAAGATATGGCAATGCCACCTCTTCCTAAAGGCCCGCAGACGCCGTTGAGTATCTTTGCGTACTTGCTCGCTGAGAAACTCAGGTATGCGAGCGGGGAGAAAGATATGGTTGTCCTTTCGCATGAGATCGTGGCGGATGATATTTTCAAGCTGAGGGCTGGGGAAGGGGCCGACAAGAAGGCGATTCCAGCAGAGGAAGAGGTGCACACTTCTACGTTGATCACCTATGCTACGGATCGTATGCATGTGGGATTCCAGGGCGAGAGGCCTGCTAGTGCGATGGCGAGGACTGTTGGATTACCTGCTGCTGTTGCTGCTGGGTTGATTGTGTACGGAAAGATTGGGGGTAGGGGTGGTGTTATAAGGCCGATTCACAAAGATGTTTATGTGCCTGTTCTGAAGGAGTTGGGAGATATGGGGTTGGAAATGGATGAGAAGGTTAGAGTTGTGAAGAAGCTGGAGGAGAGTTCAGGCACGGTTGAGTATTGCTTGGCAAGGAATATGGAAGGTGAAAAAGAGCTTGGGAGGAAGATTGAAGCGGAGAGAGATATGGATGATGATCCAAGTTGGGTTGAAGAAGAATCTGTTTCGTGGGCTGGGGACAACTCCTCCAGAAGGAAATCCTTCATTACATAGAACGCTTCAAGCCTCGTGGACTATTTTGAACACTTGTCGAAATACTGTAGCAATTAGTCGCATTTCACTCTCGATACCCGAATACAATTCAAGTTTGGTCTTGACAGTGGAATAGCACAGATGATCTGAGGACGATAAATAGATGTTATATGCAGCATGCGGGATATGCAGATGATCATGAGGTATCAAAGTAGGAGTAATAAGTGTGGGGTTGTCCTTGTGGTGACAAGATCTGGCCGATCTCTAAGCGACTGGTAAACTTGGGAAGGCATGGTGGTGAGTACAACAACTAGCCGAGAGGTAGAAAAAGCAGCAAATAATGTAGATGAATCCAGACAAAGCATGAATAGAACGTAGGGAAAAAGAAAAACGCGTAGTGTTCCATCAGACGATAACACATTTCTGTTTCTTTATTGACCTCCCCCACCGACCTTTCATGCTTTCTCGAAGGGCGGCTTCAAAGACGTCTTTGACACCCTTTCCTGTCTTGGCACTGCATTCTTTGTATCCCGCGTTGATCTCTTTGGCTACGGCGGCGCCTTGTTCCGGTGTTATGGGTGCTTGACCTTGTGCGGAGAGCATGCGGATGGTTGTTGAGTCCGAACGTAGGTCGGTCTTGGTACCAACAAGGAGAAGGGGTGTGTCCGGACAGAAGTGCGATACCTCTGGATACCACTGATTTTACAAATGTCAGGCTAAGCTCACGACATTTAGAGGAGAAAAAAAACGAACTTTGTCGAGCACATTCCCAAGACTTGTTGGAAAGTCCACTGAAAAGACGATGAGAATGACGTCCGACTCTGGGTAGCTCAGTGGCCGAAGTCTATCATATTCTTCCTGACCAGCGGTATCCCATAGAGCAACTTCTATGAGTTTAGATTCGAAGTTGACCATTGTTACATAGTTTTCGAACACAGTTGGGATATATGACTGCAAAGCACATTCAGAACGCCAAGAACGCAAAACTACACTTGAAAAACATACCTCCGGAAACCTGTTTTCTGCATATACTATAAGCAAGCACGTTTTCCCGCAGCCACCGTCTCCGACGACGACGAGTTTGCGCTTTAGATCTGGCCGACGAGTGCTGTCCATGGTTCAAGTTGGAAATAGAGTGCGGTCCGCCCACACCGCGCGGAGCCAATGCACAGCGACAGCTTATGTAACAGCCTCCAAGGTTTATGCCGACCTCAATCTTCTGGCCAGTCGGTTCCACAAAATCTGGTTTCGCCTATGGATTCCAGACTCCCTCTCTGTGTGTTTTAGGTGTCCTCGAGGAAGGAAATAATGAAGAGCTGAAAAAGCTTCTGGCCCAATCACCTTTGTGGCAGTCGTTGAAGCAGTCTTGTGGGGGAATCCCAACTATTATTGGGAGGTGCAAGTTTGCAGGTCGGAAGGCGACCCCAGTTCCAGATGTATTCTGGTTGTCGGATAGTCAAAGAATGTTTGACTGTTCTTTTATTCTATATCGCCCACACGCTCCGAACTCCCTCCGATTCTACACTCTTGAAGCTGCGCCGTTTACTTTCGTTTCTTCTTCATATGATGCATACGACTCTCTCGGCAAGTACGACTTCACTCGACCAACACGATTAGGTGTCGATTCTGCAATTGATGCGGCTCTCATCAACCAACTCAATGCCAGCTTCGTCATACGATGCGCAGTTGAGCATCCTTCGAAGCCTCCACCCAAACTTCTCCCAATTACAGCAACTTTCTTGCTCGCTTTTGCGTCGTATTTCAGGCTATTTTCAAAAATTCTGCTATTTATATCCAACATTGCTGTTGCGCTGTTCAGAATACCCATCGTACCGGAACTGACGCTGTCATTCGGTCCTCCAAAGTATTTGACTTTGAAGGACTTTTCTGCCACGAGTACGTTATTTCTCCAGTTAACTGGATGTTGTATGCTCATAAACAGGTAGTACAACAACTTGATGTTAGGATTGAGCAAGGTGTATTCTTCCTTACCCAAATATCCAGTCTTCAGAGGCAGAACACTTGTGATGTTGCAGAGTACTCAGTTCGGTACACGAAGTGGGTCTCATTCTGCCTTCTCTCGCTTCAAACCAGCTAATTGAAGTAGCTTCTTTAACAAAGCATGGCTTATCTTGAATGATATGATCCTTGGTTGGGCAGCTGGATCTTTCCTGGCTGAGAATAGCGAATGGATGAGCGAAGTAACCAATCGATTCATTCAGGTATTTAATAGTCAAAGCCACTGTCGACCTATCTGATTGACATCCTCCCAGTCGATTCTATTTCAATTCCCGAGAGAAGTTTTGTACTGGCTGGATTCTTGGCCAGCTGGCTTAAAGCTCAATGCTGAACTGAGTCGATTCTACGTAAACACTCTCGTAGGTCTCATTGACACATGGGAATGTGAGTGGATGTCTACTCGTTCATGGGCAAACTTGTCTAATTCGACCAACGTACAGCTATACTCCCCCTCTTCCCACCGTCGTTGTTCCGAACGCTTGGCCTCGTCTCCTCAATCGGTGGCCTGACACTCCTCCTGGCACTATTCTCTGACACACTGTCCTTCCTCTTAACTTTACATCTACATATCTCATACCTGGTCACCCGCGCGCTTTTCTCTGTTTTTTCCTTACGTTTCCCGACCTCTCTACTCCTCGGCGTTTTTCGTGGCAAACGGTTCAACCCCCTCCGAGATTGGCGAACTGATACTTGGGAATGGGACATGGATCAGCTCCTTTTCGGCACTGTCCTTTTTATGTTGATGGCGTTTGCGAGCCCAACGCTGGGAGTGTACTACTGCTTTTTTGCAGGTGTGAGAGTGTTGGGAGTTTTGAGTGTAAAGGCGGCAGCGGAAGTTGGCGTGGTGTTTTTAAGGAGCTTTCCGTTGTTTGAGATTATGTTGAGGGCGAAGGATGCAAAGAGGTTACCGGGAGGAGTGTATTTTCAGCTTAGCGATGGCTATCTATCCTTGGAGGTGGGTTTAAAAGCGATGCCAAATAGCGTAGAGCTAATGTAGCCAGCAGAGCCAACCAATACCGTTTTCTGCCATTTTCCATCAATATAGTGAGTGTCAGTCCCCTCTATGCAGATAATTATGCTTAACGCATTTCTTCTCCTCGCAGACGAACTCCGGACTAGATTAGGGAGGCACTACCACCCACTGAGGCTTCTCTACCGCGTGTTCAAAGGTGAACATCTTGGCTCAATACCGATGGTGGAAATGAGATACGAAGGATTGAGTTCGAACGCGAATGATGTACGTCAATTTAAGGTAGATTCGTGATAAGTATCTGTACTTCGAGCTCTAATTCAAATGTCAATAAATAATTTAAGAATGTGGAAGGTATTATTCGAAATTGTATACTGCGTACCCAAACATCCAAGAGCACGCGTATCCTAATCTCAAGCGAACGCCGATGATGATGCGTGATTTATCCTAACCTACCCACGCTCTCTTGTACGCATGTTGCTCAGGTTCTTGTTCGTGACTTTCTTAATTCCTCTAGTCCATTCAGACCAGAGAGCGTTCGTATTTGATGAAGAACGGGGCTTGTTACCATCTCAGAACCCAACAAAGTCTTTCTGGCTCGACACTCCAGGCGCCAATCCGCTCGCGCTCGAGGGAAGCGATGGTCCTCTCACACGAGATGCAGATGTCTGCATCGTAGGGAGTGGAATGACTGGTGTCAGCGCCGCGTGGCACCTGCAGGACCTTCTAAAGGACAGCGCAGCAAAGATGAAAATCGTAATTTTGGAAGCGCGAGAGTTTTGTAAGTGTCTCGTTGTTTGGTTGTCTCGATTGACTCTGAATCAGCCCCAGGTTCTGGTGCAACCGGTATCGGAGCTGTATCAGATATCTTGAGAGTAATCTGACTAGTTCATCCAGGGAGGAATGGAGGCCATCTAACCCCAAACCTCTTCTCTACTTTCAGGGCTCGCCAAGCTTTGTATGGCACTGCTGAAGCTCTGAAATCGTCCCTCATCGAGACGTATACCTCTGAACGCCTCGTCAACTTCATAAAGGAGCGGAATGCCACCCAGAAAGTAGACCTATATAACGGTGGTGTTGTTACTCTTGTGCAAACGGCTGACGAAGAAGCAGCTCTCCGCAAAGACTTTGCTTCCGCCTCAAGCGCTGGTGTTGATCTACGTCATGTTCGATGGCTGGAAAACAAAGACTTAGTCACTGTAGGTCATTTCCACCTGTTTTTTTCTCTCCCTTTTGCTTATGAAATGTAGAAATACCAACTTGATTCCAGGCTCAACTACACGGCAGTGAAGACACCAGCCCACAATCTATGGCCTTGCAAACTTGTCACGGAACTCTTCATAGATGCCGTGGAGTCTTCTACACGTTCAAATATCTCAATAACTCTTCATACTAAAACACAAGTTACATCCATCTCCCGCCTCGGTACCTCTGCTTTAACATGCTCCGCCTATTCACACCAACGTCTTCCGAGGCATACCAGGTGTAATAAAAAATCTCAACCTGGGAACTCGCAAACTCATGATCGCAAATGGGCTCTTCATACCCCACGCGGTCCTGTGACTTGTGCTTATGTACTTCATGCATCTAACGCCTATGCTGGGCACTTGCTCCCCTTCTTCAAAGGCCGTTCAAAACTTCAAGTCTCGTCGTATAACCCTGCGGTTGCACTAGTAAACCAATCGTCGAATTCACTTTCGGAAGCTCCCCATGATTTTGGCATTATTCCTACCCGAGGCCAAGTGATACTCGTGCCCTCGAAAGTTCCTCTCTCTTCATTTCCGTGGTTGAATGCTTGGAGTGGGGGTGGAGGCCATTGGGAATATTTCTTTCCCCGCTTCCAGCACATAGCCTCACCTAACGACCAGGCTCCATTTGTTGTCCTGGGTGGAGGAAGGCAACATGCTGGTACCAACTTCGAAGGAGGTATCAGCGATGATAGCCGCATCAATACTCAAGTAGGCAAAGCCCTGAGAAGGTTCCTTGGGACCTTATTCGATGGTTTGTTTGACTCAGGGCAGGGCAGTCGAGATTTGGTTAAGATGGAATGGGTTTGTGATATCCTTGCTTCCACTTTCTGGAATGACCTGACTATTTTCAGACTGGAATCATGGGATTCACTAAGAATGGGGACCCTTACGTGAGTTGTCAAGAAACCCCCCTTGCCACTATGTCGAAAGCTTAACGATTCCTGTGAAATTAGGTTGGACCTGTCTTGCGCCCTGAAAGCTCAAATCGTGATAACGAGTTTGAAGGCCAATACATTGCTGCTGGATACACCGGACATGGAATGGTTCGAGCCTATGCTTGGTGAGTTAAATACACCGCCACCATTCATGAAATGATGAGCTTAACCTTTATCGGCGATCTATCCAGTGCTGAAGCTTTAGCCTCCATGATTGCCTCTAAAATCAAGCAAACCGAATGGACGGCACCGGAATGGCTTCCGGAGAGGTACCTTAACTGGAATCGTCACCTTTAAGTTTTCACCCAAGACTTTGTATTCCACACTGCAGTCTATAACGGTTCTTTCATCTGGCATCAATTCTATGCTCGTCTAAGCCAGCTCACGTGTTCTCATGGATTTTTTCATACGCTCTGATACGATAATTTCGAGATGTGAGTTAAAGTTTCGCCAAGACTGTGCCTGCCTGCCAACGCCACATCCAAGGCGCCTGTCTTCAAGGATTGCATGTGACCATTAGCTGTCAATGCACCCCCACTTCGCTTGGATGTGACCATCTGGTTTAGCACGAAAATGCACTGCCTGAGAAATCAGTGCCTACTCATGGATAAGAGCTTTCGTACTCGGATTACTTATGGATGGCTCTTTTGATAACGCTCAAACCTGCGCGCAACCCAAAGAATCATCCAGCTCACTCATGCCATTCAAACTCTCCTTTTTTTCAAGAGAGAAACGAGAAGTATGTTATTTTTTCCGAAAAAATATGCGCTGGTTAGTCGTTTATAAGCTCACCCTGATAGACCAAGAAACGCAGACGAGCCCTAAAGAGTCAGATTTTATTTCTGAGGCGGCAACTCCCAGGCGATGCTATACCAATGATTTTCAGCAAAGACGTGGAGGAGCTTGATGGTGAATATCAAGCGCTCTTACAATATCAAGGTTGGCCACTTGATTCAAATCTTCCACAGTTTATTGATCTATCAAACTTTTCCACAGCGCAAAAGGTAGGTGTAAGTCTACTACCTGACTCATAAACCACATTACCGGGTATCTTAAATTGGGCGTCAGGACCTCCAAAGCCGCATAGACGACCTGCGAACGAGGTATAACTTCGATCATGTTCCAACGCCCAGGTCCAGCCCAAATCTACTGGCAGCTTTGGAAACCGAATTGCGTGATCTTCAGTCGGAACGTCGGAGGCAAACCGGTGCGATAAACTCTTGTTCTGAGAGAAAAGTGCCGGCTCACTGAGGCGCTTACAGAAGACGAGCAGAAACAGAACACACTACGAGCTGGTGAGTGGTATTTGAGGGGGTTCGCTCAAGTAAACACTGATACACAACAAGAGAGGGAGCTCAAAGAGTTGGAAGCAAGAGAAAAAGACAAACAGCGTGCTCATGGTAACGAGTCTCGATGCTTTTTACAATCAATGCCCAATCCTGATCCTGTTGTAGAACTCGAGCAGCTTGACCGAGAGACCAGTTATCGATTAGAGTTAGGTAATAACCCTGCTGAAGATCGGATTCGATGTTTACTTTTAACTCAAGGAAAAAGACAACAAGTTGCTGACACAACGAAGAGCTTATTCCAAACGGCTGTTATTGCGGGTGCTGCTTGTTTTGCTGCACCGTTGCTTGTAGGGGCTGCCGCTACAACGGCGACCGTAGTGGGTTTAGCTGGAGCTGGAGCTGCTGCTGCTGCATATATTGGAGGCGAGCGGGAAAGACAGCAGACTCATCGCAAGATGATTGAAGCACAAGCTTACGTCTACGGACAATCAGCAACAAACTCTCAGCGACTTATTGCAGGTTCTTCTCTACCTTACTCTGTGGAAGAGCCTGATGACTAGTTTAAGTTTGTTCTGGCCATGCTCGAATTTTCTTGAAATATTTCGTGCTAATCTGAAAGTAGACGTCATGTATCAGTGATGATTTAACAATGTTGACTTCACAATGTAGCACTACCTGTACTCGTCGAGGATCTATTAGATTTTGTTTAGTATAATTATCCCGGGTTGTGCTACGATAGTCTAATAGTTTCGGCCAAGAAGTTAATATTATCCATCGAACGCTGCCTGACCCATCTCAAGCCCAAAGCCGTCCTTGGTGATCACCCGCAACTGTCGCTCAAGTTCCTCCTCAAATCCGCCACTTCCTGCCAAGGCTTCTTTCTCAGCCGTGAAGCCAAGTGCACCACGCAGTCTCCAAACCCACGTCCAGGCCCAAGTATGGGCTCTACTCCTATAGAAAGCTAAGTCCAAAGAAAACATTACGGTCCGAAATACGATATGGTGGTATAATTCCTTGAGTTGTTGAGGGAAAGTGAGCAAAGGGTTATACATTTGAGATTTGGATGCCCAGTAGCCCGTTATTTTGATACGATTGACAGGAGAGCCAAATGATTGATTATTCCCTGTAAGATAATCTTGAAAAAAATTGCACGAGGACTGTTACCTAGCTCACCTTGAACCATACGCATGTTCTTCGATAAGAAGAGGAGGGCCTTTGGCATCCTATCAGTGTCCGCTAGAAACTCTCTCAGCTTTTCCTTCATCTTTACGCTTAGCTCATAATGAGTCAAGGACTTCTTTGCTTCTTCTTGATGCTGCTCCTCTTCGGGCGTCAAACCTTTCTTCTTCTTCCGCCCATTTTTCAGGATGGTGGGCTTCATTACCGTGAAGCTCGCCATCAGATCTGGCACACCCAACCCCCAGCCTCGAACGACGCGCTCGACGCTTGCGTAGTTGCCCTCAAGTACGGCTCGCCAAAGGTTGGCCCACTCGGCTCTGAACTTTTGATCCGCCTCAACGTAAAGGCCATGGTCAAGTAGAACAAGTTGGGGATATCTCGGGTTCAATGGGTTTGCACGGACAATGATATTGCCGGGATGAGGGTCACAATGAACCCATCCCCAAGAAAACATTTGGGCGGAGAAAAGTTCAACCATGGTACGCATGACGGATGCAACACCACCTTTGAGAGGTTTGACTAGAGTGACGGGATTCACAGGGGCAATAACGGCCGTAGACGAAGAAACGAGTGCGGTCGCGGATGAAGGATCAACGGCAGACGAAAAGCCCAACGGGGGCGTCTCTCCAAGAAGACGATATACACCTTCTTTATCGCTCATTCTAACACCTTCAATCCATTCAGCAGTCATCACCCGCTTGGTCGAATATTCGGGGTAGACTTTCGGGATGTACACCTTGTCGCGAAGCTGAGGTTCTTGGGCCACAAATTCTGCTGTACGGCATGCGTTCTTGGCCTCGTTAACGAAATCTAACTCTTGGCGGAGGTGATCAGACACAAAATCTGATGAAATTTTTGTTAGTACTGTGTGCAACATTCCCGGGCGGTGAAGTGCTCACCAACAACGAAGTAAACAGGCAAGTCAAAAGCGACGTTTTCAAAAAGCCACATGACCACACGATAAGCGCCAAGGTCCCATTCCATTTGTTTGCTGACATCCGGTTTCTGGACTTTTACAGCTACCCATCGTTCTTGTTTCTCTGGTTGTCCGTTTTCGTCAAGGCGCGGCCACATTTTGGCGCGATGGACTTGAGCTATGCTGGCACTTGCAACTGCCTCCTCTTCGAATATTTCGAAGATACCATCAGGCCCACTGGGGGGTCTGCCGAGTTCCTGAAAGAGTACGGAATGAACCACAGAGTATGGGATTTGGGGCGCATCGTCGAATAATTTAGCAAACTTCATTTGCAAGGGTTTTGGAAGCATAGCGGCACTGGCGCCAATCGACTGTCTATGAGGTTTTTAAGTTTACAGCATACTATCATATGATATACAGACATACCCGATCTTAATGTATAGACCACCATTAGAGGTGAAGAGATTGAACATTCTATCCGCGACTCGTTCGTGCAGTTCAGGTATTCTGTCACTACGGTCAGGAGTGAAATTTAGTTTATAATCTAAAGTAATCATAGCACACTAATAAAGAGGAGTAAGCTGAAACATAGAGGGTGAATTTGCACATACTGTCCAAAATGTTCTCGTATTTCTAGCAACCGAGGATGCATTGAGCGTCCTGTCAGCGGCGTAGATTCCGACAAGTCCTGCAGCAGAATAGGTGAATCTTCTCAGCCATTTCTTTGAGGTCGTTCGTGGGATATTTCGAGATGAATAATGGGGGAGATTGCGAACTAAGGGACGGACTCCTTGTCGCTGTAGGTGGTGGAGGAGCATTACGAAGTAATGTCAGCCAGACTGCCGTGTGTTATCGGGCCGTTTGCAAAAGATTTCCGTGATGGCCGGACTTCATCGTCGGCTAGTTCCAAGCCAATTTGCATGACAACTGCACAGCATGATTGAATGATTTGAATCCAGAGCCGGCTTTGTTATTTTTGCGGCGTATTTTGAAGGAATTTAAATGTAATCCTGCTAATATACCCGTCTCCTTCGAGCTCCTTCGCCTTACTCCCGCACCTGTCAAGCGCATGCGAGATCACTTGCCGGGGTTCGACATATGGGTGTTGGATACTCGCTTCGGAATGTCCATCTGTTGAGATACCTGTTCCATTCCTCTTTCAATTTGCAAATCAACTCACATTTGTTTCCCCCTCCTTGTTCTGAACCATCTGGAGTCCCGTACAATAGTAAATGCTCGGCTTATGCCCTAGCTTGCTACCTGCCTAAAGCTCTACCCACTCTCAAGTATCTGGGTCCTGAGTTATGGAAACCTCAAGTTTCAGCTTCAGCGCTCTCCACATGTTTTTTGAAGGCACTGGTAACTCTGAGGGATGGTACGGATCGAAGGACCCTCTAGGGAAGAACATACGCCTTGTTGGTGAAATACGTATATTTGGCCTGTGTATAGGTGAGGTTGAACATAGAATGTTCTCCAGATTCTAATGGTCGATACCAGTCGCGGCGCTGACTTGGGTAATATACGACATATTGATCTGCACCGATAAAGAGGTTAGTGAAGTTCAGCTTTCTCCAGTTGCGCCTTCTCTTAATCACGGCGTAGGTGGCTTTAGTATGGAATAGATGGTCCGTTCAAAACACATCATAGTCGTGATTCAGATGAGCTAAAATCTCGTTGACAGGAAGGAGCCAAGAGGTCGCCATAATCGACGGTTATATCTATTGGTCCGATATTTCCCCTTAATCACCTTGATGTGCGTTGCACATCTCTTTTCATGTCATGAATTCATGGGATCAACTTTTACAGCGCTCATGCTTATGGTACGTTCCACTTTAACATCTCTATTCAGAAACCTAACATCAGGCTAGTGAATGCTCAGTCTGATCTTTCCATTAATGTAAGACACTTTTTTACTTCTCCGAACTACTCCAGCTTACTATGAAAATTTCTAGTTGTGAGAAACACTCATTATCAATTCTCATATTCCAACCTCAAATTCTTATCTTCCAGCTGCAAGGGATACCTCTCAGTGATGGTCGTGTAAGTTCAAGCTTCCAACAGACTTCGAGTTTCAAGGAGTCAACACTGAACAGCTCATGATCTCTCTGACAGAACGACCACCCTACTCATTGGTATCCCTGATCTCATGATGTTGATACGTATCAACTCCATTTACGACTGGAGCCTTAAACGTAGGCTATTCAACCTTTGAACCTCTCATAGTGATAACTGAACGTTACTTAACATGGACAGCTATGGCACTCACAATTGGTGTTATTCTTGGTATGTGTATACTTATCACTGTGACCGCCAGGGTGAATCTAATAAACACTCGCCATGGCAGTTAATGTCACTGTGAGTGCCAATAATTTTCGTCAAATCTGCGTAGAGCATTACTAAATTGGTGCGGCTTTAGACAGGGCTTCTACTAGGGCTCTCCTCAGCAAATAATTTTCGCCTTCGGAGAGAAACCATGATCCCGGTTCAAGGTTGTTTCAAAGGCTCCTGGGTCCAAAATCCGCTATATGCCCTCGGTGCTTGGTAAATGCAATATCTCCATGCCGATACGGGAAGCTGATACTCGAGTTTGTTTCATGTAGGATTCCTGCAATAGCTGGCCAATGCGTATACTTTTGTTTGATGGTTAACACGCTTTTTCATATTATGAGAGTACTGGATGAGAATGGCAGGGCCAGCTTTGAGGGCTGGGTACAAGTTAGGAAGTTGGTTCCGACGATGATGATTTTCATCCGGCATGGTATATGGTACTTTTTTGTGTGAGTTTCTTAGTTCAGACGGAAAAGAGAAGGGACTTAAATCAACTTGTGAAGTGGCGTCGCAGCGAAGATTTTTTGTGTTGTAATGATAACAGCTACTAGAGGTCCTCTCAGATTGATTGGGATTATGTAGGTGTTAATTTTGGACCAGCAGCCATCTTCGTGGATTGATATTTCTTTTCAGATGGATTGCGGCGATTTATCCTACCCTTGTTGCTCGGGTTTATCTCGACATGGTCGCTTATCTTTATACTCGCAAACGTCAACACAAAATTGAGGCTCGACCTGGTAAACATCGAAGAAGACGAAGAAGACGACGTATCAGTATAAACGAAGACGGCTCCAGCATTGAGCTTTCCGATCTCGGGGTCGATGCTTTCGACGCGGATGATTTTTCAGAGGACGAGGGTCCCATCAGATTCTCGTACAACTCGCATGATTATCCCAAGAATGGCCTGGAACCTATCACATTCGCAAAAAGAACGTCGTTCAGTGTGTACGGAGGGGAAGGAGAGCGCGAGGACTTAGAAAGTGTCAAAAGCCTGAGTTATCCCAAAGCAGGTGTCAAAAGGGACTTCTCGTATGCGGCAGGGCAGTGTACCTGCTCAGCATCAACTCCAGGCAAGAGTCGACTGAATCTATCTCGAGGGCAGTCAACGACTCCGCCTAGTTGGTATCCCCAAAGCTCTAGTCATTCAATCGAGGAACGTAGAAAAAGTCAGGAACAAGAATTGGAGGAACGGGAACGAAAAATCAATCAGGACGGATGGGAGAAGGAGTTTGACCTCGAGAGCTTAGCGGCGATGTCACAGAGATCGCGGCGTTCTGGAAGTGGAAACTTTGGTAGCCCAACGAGAGGTGTGAGTTTCGTTGGGCCAAGAAGAGCGAGCTTGATCTGGGATGCCCGAGATCGCGAGAGGAGGAAGGAATTTGACGTTGAAGAGCTGACTCGGGGGGCCAATAGTCACATTCATCTTCATAACCATGGAAGAGTGGACAGTGGTCAAGGTAGTCTATCTTCAAGGTTGACTGAACTAGAGAATAGATACGAACTTTAAATAAAACGTGTAAAGAGAATTAATGTTATTCTAGGAGGACACATTACTAATTTCCTGCGTCTGGTACATCTCGAGGGAGTCTCAATTGTCACGCCTGCAATGACAGTCAACATTGTGCGTAATCAAAGTTGCGTAATTCTCTCTTCAAAACGAAAGAGGGCACCTTTAGAAGATATCGTTCATTGGTTGCAATTTCGTGCGCAATAAATCGATTAACCTGTAGTGGAATCTCGTCAACAAAATGTAGGTTTTGTCGAGACAATTGCTGAACCCACATCTATTAAGTCTAGATCATTTGACACCACACGTTGCCATACTTATCCTGCGCAACGCCAGTCAAGCCTTTTGCTTTGTCTCCATCGGCACTATCGATATACCCAACGCCATAACTTGCAGCAGCATTGAAGTTATTTGTTGGGCATTTGAACCCAACGAACGGCGGACAAGCACGATCAACCTGATTGCACTGTTCTAGACAGGGCTGAAGTTGTAGGTAAGGACTGTCGAATGCTGGTAGATTCTCATTGCGAGCTGTATCCTGTGTCTGAACTGCTATCAGCGCTGATAGAACTTTCTGGGCACCCCCAGCGCCTGTCACTATGGAAGCTGCTAGCCCTGTCTCTGTCGGTGCCGCTGGCATCGAGGTAAACGCGTCGGGATTTTCCGGACTTGGTTCGGCACAACGGGTAAACGATATTGAGCAAAGCCATTTCCTGTATTCTCGTTGGCAGTCATCACAACCTACGAGGGGCGAGTACCAATCGCGACCACAAGCAAAAGTGGTTAAGACCGTGGTGAAGTTGGCCATATAAGAAATGACCGTATTTGTGACTTTGTTGGGTAGATTGGTGGCAGTGTATGTAGTGTCGCCATTCGGTGGGGCTGGCAGTGGCACGGAATACGCGACACCAGGGCAGTAAGGCAAAGAATGGACAAGGGGACAGTTGAATGCAGCTAAATGAAAGCATGAGGTACCAAATCATCTAGGAATGGTAGAAGTCAACAAACCTGACTTGGTGGCAAAGTAAATTGGGCCACTAATCTTGGTACGATCTTGGACAACAAATGCAGTGTAGTTGGTAGAAGGTGTGAGGCCTTCAGATAGCCATTGCTTTCGCCATCCCAGATCATCTTTTGCCCAGAGGGTTTCGTTTGAAGTTGCACCTGTTGATCGTTGGCTTGAGAGAAAACAACCTGTCCTTGGTTCGTTTTCGAGGCCATCCGAGGTGGCGGAGATAACCAAGCTGATGTTGGGCGGGTTGGAGGGAGGTGATGGCTGCGATAAGTTGGCGGCGGGTAATTTATAATTAGGGAATTCTGGAGATGCAAGATCGAAGGTGTCGAAAACGGGAGAGAAAATGAGTGCTTGGTTGGATGATGTGTCTCCAAAAAAAGGTAAGTCATTCAATGACCGGTGTATAGGACCTATATATATTTTAAAATCCTATCCAAATGGTTGGCACACAGTCTTACCTCTGTCCGAAACGGCCACTTCCAAAGAGATGCCGCTTGCACCATTGGAATCAACCGCCAAGACACCGCCGTTTGGGAAAGAGCCTGTCCAGTTACCTTGTCCAAATTGTAAAGACATTTCAAAAACATCTACACCAAATGATGGACCAGGATCATCCAGGTTGTTTGAATTGCTTGAATTTGTTAAAAAAAAGCGCGGCACTGGAGAGATCGAAGAACACAGTGCAACACTGACTGACAAAGCGCCTTCGCTTTGTGGTAATGCCCAAGAACGCGATGACGAAGCTCCATTCACAGATAGCACTTGGTATATAGTGAGCTGTTGTCTAAATTGCGCAAATACTAAGGCCGGCAGAAAAAAAATGAGCAGACTGTGAGGTAGCATGACAAGCTTAAGCTAAGCAGTCGTGTGAAACTGTAGAGGAACTGCTCCGAGTGCACTGGCAGGACCACATGATCGGAACACGTCGCGTCATTACAGACCGTTGTACCGTCCATAAGTTCGCCAATGAAAAGCATCGGAAAATATTTTTTGGGCCGCCCAGAAAAGTTCGCTTGCAACTACCACACGAAAGCTAGAAGTACGTAGTCCCACTGGCAGCATGTCCTCTGGGTAAGGTGAACTCGGAGCCTCTTCTTGCTCATTTCCCGCGGGTGTAGTGAAAGGATTTTGGCAACGTAGATCGGAGAACCCCCCTTCATATACTAAAGACCGCGTTATTTTTTGGGCTTTGAATTCGAAGTCTCTCAATTTTAAGCTCTTTGCTTTGGTTCGACAAATAATGCATCGTCGCTGGTAAGAAGCCAGCGTCAGGTAGAATTGCGGCTTAAATATAGAGAATTCAGGACCACACAAGCAGCTCTACTGCCTTCTAGACCAACTGAATCTCAGCTCCTGCTTGATGAGTCCTTTCGTGTTTGGGTGACTTGATTAATGACGCTAGTATTAACCTATCCTTTCGGCGTTCGTGGGGTAGATCTCTACTTCACACAAATTTTCTTTTTTCATTGACACACCCGCCTGAAGGCTCCCTTGAAGCCGAGAGTCACGATTTTCTGGATGCGGTGCATATTTCTGAGCGAGTACGATAGAACACAGCAAGCTGGCAGTTTGCAAGGCTCAATATACTTGGCCAAAAATGGAAAGGATGATTGAACAAAGACATTGATTTCAGGGGCTGTACGCAAATCTCAAGTTCCGAGCCCAACCATGATATGGGCGTACTGCCTCGTTACTGTTAGGTTGACGACGGATGGGATTCAGGAGGCAGCATCCGCGGAGAGGACGGCATTCAGTTCTTCACGTTTCAAGCAAGACGAAAAGGCAAAGCTTTTCGCAATCTCTTCGATCTCCTCGTTGGTCTTGCCCAAAAAATGATCTGCCCATTCCTTGACCAAGAACTCGGCCACGAGAATATTCCTGCTAATCCGCCCCACCCTGTCCGAAAGTTTCCAAACAGGGGCAGGGTAGAGCTGGCGATACTTGTCCGGAATTTCCTCAACGATATGGTCGTACAGAGGTTGATAGATGTGCTTGACAGCAGTGTCATCCGCACCCCACGCATCAACCGCAAGACGGTGCTTCTTGGCAAGGAAGTCCTTGAAAAGTGTCATGTAGGGTGTCTCTGGCGAGACGTACACCATGCCTTGGAAACCGATATCTTTGTAAAGCCAAATTGACCAACTCAGACCATCCTATCGAAGAAATTTTAGTAGATCTCTTGCGAATAAAATTCTGAACGAACTGATTTATATAGAGATAGTTGGTCCTCAAGAACACGGTATCTCACACGATTAATTGTATCAGTAGCCTCCCCTTCGTAAGGCTTCCTTGCGTAGACGGGGCCGAATTCTCCATTCCAGACACACAACCCCCGTTCATCCATCCAAGCCCTCTTCTTCTCGTAACTTCTCTTAAGGCGCCGTTTTTGATCATCCTCACCAACGTATTCCGGAGAATTGGGAAAGCCGAAGGTAGAGTAGTCATGGATCGAATAACCAGTATTTTCCCAGTTCTTATGCGCATCACCAAACTGAGACAGGTCGGAAGCGAAGGTATTGCCGTCGAAAAATATTGAATGATCGGGGTCCTCAGCTCGTATCACTTTGTAAACCTTGTTATAAAAATCTACAAGGCGTGTGTGCTTTGAATCAGTGGGCTCGTTCAGAGGATTATACCCAGCAATCCACTTGTTCCCCTTGTAATGTACGGCAAGTTCTTTCCATAACCAAAGAACTCGGTCCTGAAAGTCTTTGTGATTCCAAACTAACAATAAGGTTTAGCAGCTTGCTTGGAAGATCAAGAAGACCATACTGACAGTTTGCGACGTGGCTCCCATGATCAGAATGCCAGTCGGTGTTTTGACCACCAGGTACGGCATGAAGGTCAAGAATGGTGTAGATTCCGTGCTTGGAACAGAGATCGATCACACGATCGAGGTGCTTGAAGCCCGACTCCTTCAGAACACGGGGATTCATGTCATCTGTTGATAGTGTGAAGGGTACTTGACATTTCAGATTCTGGGGTTATTCACCTTCGAAGTGGCGATAGTTGAAGGCGATGCGAATGCAGTTCAAACCGAGGCTCTTGAAAAAACTGGCGTCGTCCTCTTGGAAAAAGAACTCGAGGAACTTAAACAATAATTAAGTATCACTTTATGATATTCATTATGTTGGGTACCTTGTCAAAGAACAGTTCTGACTTCTCTTTCCCGATGGAGTCCCCCAGTGCTTCACGAATGTGATGTTCGCAGCCAGGGTAGCCTGCGAGTGTTTGTTCATTTCATATTTCATACCAAAAGTGATGAGGAATGGACCTGATATGAAGTTCTCCATGCTATATCTATTAGTTACCGCCTAAATTCCACTTTTAAATCGACTCACTTCATCCATCCACCCAGTCCAGCGCCACGAAGAATGACTTGTTCACCCAGTTCATTGACAATTTTCGTGCCCGAAATTTTGAGAGCAGACATGATGATATGGAAGTCTCAGCGACTTTGAATTCTTTTGAGTCCTTTTGTAGAGATTCATGTTAGTCTTCGGTGAAAGTTCGCGTTGGTAGATCGTTTGAAAGAAGCGGAGTGCCGACGAACATCCGACGGAGAAATCACATGTGCCCTTGTATCTCTCTTCCAAGATGCAACAAGTTGCGCAATCTGAACAAGGCAATCCTTTTGCTGTCATTGAATCTGATCCTGGTCAGTTAGTTACTTTACTCAAAGCCATGATATTAAATAATAGCTTTCAGGTGTATTTACATCGCTCACCCGCAGGCTTGGGATAATCGGCGTGGAGGTGGTGGAACTATACGACATTGCGCCTTGGGCAGTGGATCACTTGAATCCTTATGGGCTTATATTCTGTTTTCTGTGGAAGAAAGATTTACAAAGGCCTGCAGATTTTGAAGACCCCGGCGCCGAACAAGTATGGTTTGCGAACCAGTTGAGCGACGACGCATGCGCTACCCATGCAATCTTGAATGTGGTATTAAATTGCCCTGAAATTGATATCGGCGCCCATCTGAATGAGTTCAAAAGTTTCACAGAGACCATGTCTCCCGTGGTGCGCGTTCAAATCCTTTTTATTGGACTATCCTTGACAGGAGACAGATGCGTGGCTTGGCGGTCACCAATTCACCAGTCATTCGCCCTGCACACAACTATTTTGCTCGGTAACTTAAGTGCGCCAATTGACTCATCAAACTCGATGCTTACACTCGTTCAGGCCCGCAGATATTCGCGCGTCGTTGAACAATCTAACGATAGCAACTTTTGATGCCGAAAAACTGAAGGAAGAGCAACAAAAAGCAACGGCAGCGGCATCTAAAGACACATCTCCTCCAGCAAAGCGCCAGAAGTTGTTGAAAGTTCCAAATCAACCAAACGGTTCTGTCAAGCGAAGAGGAAGACCCAGAAAGCAGAAAACAACACCAGACTCCGGCATTGAAGATGAAACTTCAGGCGATGAAGACCAGGAAACGTACCATTTCATTGGCTATGTGCCCGCTCACGGCAAAGTCTGGGAGTTAGATGGTTTGAAATCCGGGCCACTAGAAGTGGGGGAACTCCCTGCCCAAGATACATCTGTGCCTGCTTTGAAGCTAAGCAAAAGTTGGATGGACATTGTCCGCCCCGCCCTTCGTATGAAGATGGAAAAGTACGGTGGGTCAGGTATGGACGATAGCAATATCCGTTTCAGTCTTCTCGCAATTGTGGATGATTCGTATCTCAAAGCACACGATGACTTTGAGTTACTAAGACGAGAGAGGCAGTCTTTGGAAAACCAAATGAATCAAGAATCCCCTCATTGGCAGCAGAACGTGAGTGCGATACATTTTGCTTCTTCACCATGATCCCTTCGACGAAGTTAAACGTAGGTTGAATCGAGCTTACTCGGAATCGCAGACCAACTATTTTCGAGAGGAAATCACCCAGCATTTAAATCTTCTCATCCGGGCGCATCTCTGACGGGGAACGATGGTCGTTTACCAGGTTTCTCCAAGTCATTCGGCTCGAAGTGGATGAACCGTCAAATAGAGCTTATGGAATTACCATCTTCGTCGAGACCGTTGCGCTGGGCGACATGCGTTCAGAATGCCATGCGAATTCGGACTGTATTAGAAGACGAAATAAATAAAGCTGCCAAATCAAACGTGAGCTTTGTTCACAACGTGCTCAAGAAACCAAGGATGTTAATCGGCCTTTCTACCATATATTTGTCCGATCGATGTATCCTGCTACTGGTACCATGTTCTCAACCTGCGCCTTCAAATAGACGGACCATGTCAAAAGAACTCACGATTATGAACCGTTTATCCAGGCCTATATCGAACGCTTGCATGATGAAGGCATGCTGAACGCGTTGTTGGACAGAGATAATGATGGCAGGAAGAAAAGAGGCCCAAAAAAGAAGGTTCAAAAGCTTGATTAGATGCCATAAGTGAGCGCAGTGTACGAGTAGTATGACATTACAATACTGTAGTGATGCCAAAAACAGTTTTCAATGGATCCTTATAACACCATCAACGCCACTCTTAATTGCCCGGCGTCGATGAGAGCCGCACTCACTGTTCATTCAACTTCATTGTAGAAACTTCCCCGAAGGTAAAATAACGTGCCATGGTTCTCCCTTCCACCCCGTTTGTCGGCGTCAGCGGAAGAGCAATCAGAAAAACCGGTCTTGCGCCATCGCCATATAGAGAAATATTTCCATGCATTTCCATTTGGGCGCCTTGATTTTTCAAGTTGGCCCTCAATATCGAGCAGAAGGGTCTCCAACATCGATGGTGACGTTATTGTGGCTGACTGGGGATGGAGTGCCTTGGGAGTATTAGGCGGTGAGGGCGTAGGTGGGTCAGAGAGCAAGAAAGGGGGAAGGAACTTTGTTCTCTCTGGCGCAAGAGATACTACAATTCCATCAGGTCCAGTAGATTCGATCTGCGAGCTAGATAGGTCAAAGAAAGGTCAAATGAAATATGTTACATACAATACAGTCTTTCTCAATGACCACAGATGAAGCGAAGGACCGCTTGTATGCGAGGACATCGCCTACGCGGACAACTTTGTTCTTAACCAGCTTGGATAGTTTCACCTCAGCCGCGCCGCTGAGATGGAATAAGCAAACATGACCAAGTTGAAGCTACATGCTCATACCGAGCTTTTGCAGACGGCGTTGATCCTGGTACACTTAAAAGCGTAATATCTGTTCCCGAGACGATGTTATCCCTTTCCCAAACTTCGTCTTTTTTCGGAGCTGACAAAGCACCATTTGTGACGCCCTCCACAAATTGCTTTACTTTTTCTTGATGAGCAGAAGAAAACCAATTTAAATAAAGGTGATCTTGGAAAGTTCGCATAGCGGACAACAAATGTGGGTCGGTAAAGAATCCATGGTCCAATTCTTCATGAAGTGCAACAGCGCGATTAGAAGGACCAGCAACTTCCCCGCCGATAACTTGAGTGTTTGCATCTCCAGATTTTACAGCGGCCATCTGTTTAACAGTAGCAGAGATGGGATGATCTTCTGGTAACCTTTCTTGGAAACCTATGAATGCCGACTGGGGTAAAAGTATCTTTAAACGATCTTTCGCGTCGTCTGACAACATTGCCCACGTTCGAGAGTTGATGATGCCCTATGAATAAGTCGACAAAATCATTGTGAGGCGGAACAGCAACGACAGATGAGTCAAGAAGCTTACCGCCATATCAAGGTTGACAAGGTCACTCTTGGAGCTCTGAAGCAACGCTTGTATCTGTTTTTCAGGGTCTACTGGAGCAGGAACATTGCGTTTGACGACTGGACGAGAAGAGGTTGGAATAGTTGCAATTTGCACAGGACCTCTATTAGCCTGCTTGACAACACGACGAGGTCGATCCATCGGAAGAGGGACTGTGTGACATGATGGAGTGACATTGTCGTGAGTTTGCCTAAAACGAGCAAAACTTTGCTATTACTGGCAGCTCTCGCTCTCCCGTTGATCTGCGCTCATCTGTTTTAGTATGGGTCAAGAACGAAAGCACTCATGCGCGCTAAATAAGGTTACTCTGTTCGACGCTTACAACGTCCTGCATGACATTATAATCCATTGCATAGATATATTCAGGTTCCAAGGCGAGATATATCGACGTAGTCCTTCCCTCGACTCGCGTCTGGATCATACTTACGGTAAGACATACAATATTTTCACGACATAGCGAGCTAATGAGCATTTTGGTAGAAAGCTGTATTCATTATCTTAAAATTTATTCACCGATCGCGACAGCCGGCATGGGTGTAATCGCGAGATGGTGATTCTTGAGAAAGTTAGGAGCGTAATGGTAGTTGGATGGCGGAACTTGCGCGGAATTGTTTGGCATGTGTATTGATTATTATGATACGAGGAAAGCTATACTCTTTCTCACCTCACTTGTCCCCACTACGAAGTTCCGCGAATGAGCTCTCATATGTAGCCACTCTAACTGATATCACGGAAATTTCCTTTGATGGGCTGGGCAAGAAGTCTAACGTTTCCAACAATAGATCTCACTATTTATACCTGATATCACATCAAGTCTCCTGTCTATAATTCAAATCCAGCAAGCGTGATTAGAAGTTTGCAATATTTGGCAGACCGAGGTCGGTCTAGTATGTTTCATTCGGTGATGTACTCATGTACTAGTCAAAGTCAGAGAGGGGTAGTAGTTTACAGTATGTTTTGACAGTAGAGTACTGGCCACAAACTTCGTTGGTTGTGGAGATGTAGAATTATTGTAAGGTCCTAGGGTCCATGAAATGCGTCCAGTTTGAGAGAAAAAGTCTTGATAAAATCCCAATGCCAACAAAGTCCAAAGAAATCGCAAAAACGTCGCCAAGAGCCCCAATGAGATATTCGAAACCGAAGGAAATAATCAAAGTAAGAATGAAATGAAGAGACAAACGACCCGAAGTATCATTTAACTAGTAACCCAACGTGTACCGCCTTGAGCGACAGGGCACTTGTGGTTACCAAGTGTTTTCTTCGTGGAGAAGAAACGTCCGCAATCTTCGCAGGAGAACTCGCAGACTTTGCCATGCTTAGCGACCTCATGTCGGAGACGATCGTGCTGCCGCGAGAATCGCTCGTTACAACCGAGGGTACAGGGGAAAGATATCCTGGGTTTGGGTTTGTGCGCCTCCATGTGCACTTTGAGCGTGTACTGGCTAGTGAATCGCCGTTCACACCCAATGATGAGACAGGGAAAGCGTCTCCGGGCATCATTCTCTGGAGTCCGAGTGGGAGAACCGTCCCGTGATTTCGACCGTTTACCGATGGTTTCAACAGCCTCTAGGCTCGAACAGGAAGGAGATGGGGAGTGAGAAAGTGTGGATTTAGGGGAGTGGCTGAGTGAGGGCATTGATTGCGAGAGGTTTGATGTTGATGGAAACTCGCTGGGCAAGGAGGTGGAGTAATCGAAGTTGAGGGCAGTCGAAAAGTCAGATGGTTGAGGCGAGAGGGAGAGGCCTTTATATATGTTAGCATGACAAAAAAATCTGCGACAGAGCAAGCATACCACTATGATCTGAGCGTGGAGAGAAGGAACCCAGAGAGGTTGAAGGCGAGAAGCTAGAGAATCCCGGCATCTCTGGTACAACACTGTATGTAGATTCGAAATTGTTGTGCCCCGCCTCGTAAGGCCAGGTGAAGAGGTTGCCTTCCAGAGGCTCCTCTGTAAATGAATGAGACACATGACAGAATTTAAGACTCGTCAACGTACCGTAGGTAGAACGATCAGTTTGAGGTGATGGTGCGAAGCTAGGAGGGCAGGATGCTAAGTGAATAAATAGTGAGTATACAGAAATTGGACAGGGTTTCAAGGACGTACAAGTTTCGTGGTAATCTACTTCCGCGAACAGAGGACCGACATTCATCCATTGGGAGAGAGAGTCTAGGAATGGATGAGCCGAAAAATCTCGTCCCAGGAAATATGACAAACCTTCATATCCCTCAAGTCCTTGGACGCCTAGATCATTGCCAGGTGTATGAATTCTGACAAAAGGTGCTTTTTCAGAATGTGGAGTGTAGATGGCGGTGTCGTAGGGTGTTGAAGCTTTCAGGCCTACACAGGAGGTTATTCTTAGATTCTGTTGTAGTTGGCGAGTGTCTTACCAAAAGGGGTGGCAATAGGAGTCCGGATAGCAGGCATTGCAGTAGGAAGGACAAAGAGCCAAAGAGGGCTGAGGATGCGAGTGTCCTAGAAAAGTGGGCGCTAAGGGGTTCGAAATGACTTTCAGACAGTTGCGAAGGCTGGCCTTTATCAAGACAAGCACATCCAGGGTCGTTCCGAACTTGCGGGTTTAGAAATTCATTCACTGATCGACCAATTGGGGAAAGGCCTTTTTTCACAAAGAACAGCCTCCGACATTCAAATTGGCATAAAGGCAAAACGTGGGGATGGCATGTTGACATCGCAATGATCAGCAAATGTTCTAAATATTACTTCTTGAACCTCGACCCTCCTGCAGTGTCTGCTCTTCAAGACTTTCTGCCCTCTTTATTGTAGAGGGGTATTCGCACATCGATGTGGATTAGGGCCAAAGGAGAAACAGCTTATATAATATCGGGGAACCGATTTACTGAGAATACGGCATCTTAACATTTGTGCTCAATTAAACTGTTTACACGTGTCAAAGCTCTTGAACATAACAAAAAAAAACCGAGGGGGTCCCTTTCACTCACCCATATTTGGCATCATGAAAATACCATAATTTCCTTCTGGGAACTAAATGTGCCTGGGGGACAGCCACTTCTCCGCGCTTTCAGGAGATACATTTTGTGCCTGTTTCCATTGTCGCTGGTCACCTATCTTCATCGTTCCGTTGTAACCGTCTCACCCGATAAGTTCCTTGCTCTCGAATTTCATAGAGACGAGTCGTCGACATAGATTGCCTCTCTTGGAGTCTTAAGTCATAGTGAGTCACGGAGCTCCTCTTAATCGGCCACCAGGGCTACTTGATCAAATTATGGTCGGATCTGATCTGAACGCTCCGATTTAGGAAATCTCATGTAACTTTTCGAGGGACGAATGTGTTGATCTCACATGGCAGGCGAGCACAGCAAACATGCTCGACAAAATCGAGACATACCTAAAGCTAAAGGACAGAAGATTTGCGCATGATGCAAGTTGCTGTGTTCTTTCTTCTTGTCGATCTTCTTGTTCATGCCAGACAATAATAACAACAAGACGTATTTGATAGGATCTAATCATACTTGACCTGATTTAGCACACAGCCACCAGGTCTTCGATGTTCTCTCACGCTTCGCCGCCTCCTCTTGTTGATCATCTTCGAGAGCATAGCCCAGCATGACGCGACCCCGAGCTTAAGGAATTTACCTTGCTGCAAATTCCGACGATGTCATCCCATGACGACAAGAATCTCGGAATACCTATCGTTCACCTGTTAAAAATCTTTGGTAGTTAGAAGCTACGCCTCCTGTCAAAATATCGATATCCCAATCCTTGGGTCGTAGTCCCTTTTTTAATGAGTCGTGGTACGGCTGGTGACTTTGGATGAGTCCATGAGGTGTAGTAGAACTATGTGTGGTCAATCAACCCCGTTCACTATACTTTATTTGTCTCATACTACTGAGGATAAATTAAAGCTGTACATACAACAGTCCTATCCTGCTTAACAGCGACAGATCTATCTCCGTTGAGGAGGTGTGTGGATCCTTGTGTAACTTCCTCGAGTTTTGAGGGTTGGGGTATTTTTTTGCGCCCCGTAGCCTCTGCGTTTAGAGAGAGAAAATTTGGTGGAGGCTTGGCTAAGTCATGGCCGCTATGCTTAACTCGACAATGTCATGAACGGCCAAACCGGTACTTCCTAAAATTGTGCCATTTCTCCAAGAAGTGGCTTAGCCTATGGCACCCAGAAGGGGGTCGCCCAATTCCCGCCCTTGTACACAACTTCAAGCTAGCGACAACCACGGCGGCAAATATATCCCTTTTCTTCTATGCAATGGTCGGTACCAACTTTTCGCAACCTCCGGACTTAGTGCGTAAAACTTCCAGACAACTTTTCATATGGACTGGATCGTGGGTGAGCTCCGATGATAAAGGAGTATCAATGTTGTCTAGAAACTCAAGCAACCTCACATGTCTCAAGGAGTCCAGCATTGGCGAAAGTAAATAACAAGTCGGGAGATACGGTGGGACTGGAAGATCGTTCAATTAGTTGGGTGGCCTCCTTGTTCGTCGGAGGTCAAATTTCTTACTTCGCAGGTTTTCATCGCAAGGCTCAAGGGAGATACCAACTATGGCATATGCGTCATGTCAATTACAGTTGGAATCACTGGCGTGGTTAAACATATTTTTGTTGTGGAGCGCGAATCATTAAGCGCCTGCTGATAGACACGCTGTTCGGCGAAAGGGCAACCCCTAAAATACCAAAACTCCTTTTTTGGACCTACCAAATAGAGTTCGGGCATTCCGGTTTCCTATGGCCAATCAGCTCATCATCTTCTAGCAGTCCAGAATGGTCTTGGGGAATCGAAGCTACTCAACTTTCGGATATGGAATTTATATCGCGATATCGGATGTCAGAGGTCTTACCCGGGAGTGACGGATTCATAGAGATATGAATTCGAAGTCGGATGTATGCTGGTCTAGAAAACTTGGACACAGCAAGAGTATCTACGTGATACCATCGAGAAGAGCCGATGCGAGTGGGATGTTGCGCCACTAGATCGGACTTGGATGTTTTCCGACATAAGTACGTGCAGGGCGTTATCATCGTTGTCAAAAGTTAGGAACATGTTTATTTAGACAATCGAAATTTCAACGTGATGGTCAAAGATGAATCGGCGGTAATTGATTGCATTTTCCTACCATATGAAAGACGCAAAATGCTGGTAATTGCAACATACAATACTAATATCAATTTAATATGGAAAGCTAGAGAACACGAAGCAGAGATAAGTTTGAGAGCGAGCTAGCGCAATGCGTAATTGTTACAAAGTCAGGATGTTGGCAATTTGCTTTACCAATACCAGACAACGGATTTCGTCAAGTGCACGGACCACGGCGGAGGGCGTGGGACTCCGGTCGGGTTTGAAGCCATTATTGGCAAGTGATTTTAGACTCCGCCAATGGCCCGCCAAGTTGTCTCTAGTTCTCGAACGTTGGTGACAAGGACCAAATTCACATCCAACGGCTCTCGGATTGTTTGAACGACAATATCTCCTTTATTCTAAGCCGAAGAAGTACTAAACTCCGTGGTTACGTTTTATTGAAGGACTCAGCGTGCGCTGTCTTTTTGAGAGTCTAATATGACTTCACTATCGCAAACGTCGAGTCTGACTCCATGCGGATCCCCAACTTCTACGGATATTCCAGTCCAACCAGACCACTTTTACAACCCCAACAACGTTCAATTACCTCTATCTCCCGGGCAATATTGGTTGGACCCAGCCGACGATCCTTTGGCCCAACGAGGCATTCCTGTCTTCAAGCCGACCATGGAGGATTTCAGAGATTTCGAAGGTTACATGAACAAGATAGAGTGCTGGGGAAATAGAAGTGGTATTGTTAAAGTTATTCCGCCGCAGGAATGGTGAGCTTCATGCGTGCACAAGTCATCATGGCAAATCTCAATATTGTCGTTTTGCTCCAAGGACTGAAGCATTACCACCCATCAACGATCGACTTGCCGAGGTGAAAATCAAAAGTCCGATTGAGCAACACATGTTTGGTGATCGTGGTCTCTTCCGTCAGCAAAATATGGAAAAGCGCAAGTGGATGAGCGTTCGTGAATGGGCGGAACTTTGCGCGAAAGAGGATTTCCAAGCTCCCAGTATCAATGACGTTGGACTGGCCTCAAGACACGGACCTGTACCATCGAAACCTCGGAACACACGTCGTACCAAGTCGAAAGCGGAACCCAATATCGATTCTACGATTGAAGTGAAGGAGCTTAACGACATCAATTCATTGGACGCGGCAGACGCAATGCAGAGCGTGCCGACACCTCCGAGAAGTGAAGGATCTCCTTCTTTGCCTGCTGCTCTCCCAGTATCTCGGAAAGGGAAAGGCAAAGTAAAGAAAGAAGTCAAGGAAGAGCCCAAACCGCGAGCCAAACGCGTTCACCCAACTCGAGAGGCTCGAGAAGCAAGTCTCGCCGATCGCGCGGCTCGCGATCGGGCATTTCTTGAAGACTTTGATCCTTCAAGAGCATGGCTACCTCCAGATACCAAGGTGGACGATTATAACTCTGAGTTCTGTCAACAGTTGGAACGGCGGTTTTGGAGGGGACTTGGCCTCGGTGGAAAGCCTGCATGGTACGGGGCGGACACACAGGGTATGAATCGAATCCATGTCCGCTCTTTCTTCGTTGACGGGTCCTTTGGGATTAGGGTCTCTATTCACCGACGACACTGAATCATGGAATGTTGCTCATCTTCCTTCGGCCCTATCACGCTTACTCCCTTCTTCAAGTAAAGGTCTTCCTGGTGTCAACACTCCATACCTCTATTTCGGAATGTGGCGAGCTACTTTTGCATGGCACGTTGAAGATATGGATCTATTCAGTATTAATTACATCCACTTCGGGGCGCCAAAGTTTTGGTACGCTATTCCACAAGGGCGGGCTTCTGGACTCGAGCAGGCTATGAGGAGTCAGTCCCCTTCAATGTCGTACTGACTTTCATCTCATTTATTGAATGTGTTATAGATCATTTCCCTAAAGACACTTCCCAGTGTTCACAGTTTTTACGTCACAAGTCATTCCTTGCATCACCGGCCGTACTTGCCAAAGACTCTTGCAAACCAAACTCCCTCGTTCAGAGAGCTGGAGAGTTCGTTATAACCTACCCTCGAGGTTATCACGCCGGTTTCAATCTTGGCTTCAACTGTGCTGAGAGCGTGAACTTTGCATTGGACAGTTGGATCGAGATGGGTCGAAAAGCTAAAGCATGTGAATGTGTAAGCGATAGGTATGCTGCCGATTATTCACGATGATATCACCTCAACATAAGCTTCATATAGTGTTCGAATTGACGTGGACCAACTACTAAGAGAACGCGATGGTGAGAACGATGCTGAGTGGAATGACTCAGAACATTTTCTTTCTGAAGATGGCCTGCTTAAGGAGTTCGAATCTCCCGTACCCTCAAAACCTCAGAAGCGAAAAGCTCATTCCGGCGAGATGCCAAGACCCAAAAAGTTCAAAGTCGACACCTCAATATCGCTTTCGAAGCCTACTCCAGTCGCATCTTCTTCGAAACCACATCCCAGGATCTCTGTTACTCTAAAATTGGGGCCTCGTCCAGATGTAGATGACTTGTTCCCATGTTGCCTATGCGTCTCCACGAGCAAAGAGGAACTCCTACAGGTTCAAGATCCCCCGATCTTTCGAAAAGACGTAGTGGAAGCTGCAGGGAACCCCAAAGTGTGGTTAGCCCACGAATTCTGTGCCAACATCATTCCAGAGACCTGGGTAGATGTTTCAATTCGACGAGACGGCAGTGCAGAGAAAGTTGTACATGGCGTTGACGCAATCGTCAAAGATCGCTGGAATCTTGTGAGTAGGCTGCTTTTTTCGAAGTTTTCTCCGTAAAGCATTGTTACCGTCCTAACCAGTCGTTATTTTTTTTTTTCTGTCGCTTGACATCAGAAATGTTCTGCTTGTTCCAAGAATAGGTCCAAAGCGCACGGCGCGCCAGTTCAATGTACGAAAGGCAAATGCCCCAAAGCGTTCCACGTCAATTGCGCCCAAGAAGGTGGCTCTCAAGGCATTCTCTTCTCGGTTTTGCGAGACGTAGACAAGGAGGTTGTTCTCTTAGATGCCTCTGATAGTCCCCATGAGCCCAAGATCGATCATGCTGAATTGCCATCTGATCTGGTCCCGGACGGTGGAAATTTATCCTCACGAGAAGCTTTCAAAGTTGTGAAGAAGCTTGAGGTGCAAATTCTTTGCACACAGCACAATCCTGTACGTTCGATCGCATTCAAATGCTCCTTCGTTTTCGGACAAGCCACTGCATGAGAATTAACTTATGGCTTTTAGGCTGTGGCTGCCCTGAAAAGGGCTAACAAGCAGGATAGAATACGGAGCGAACTGCTATCTTTACCTTCGATGTCAAGAATCAAGATTCGTGTGAGCGCTGGAGTGTTTGAGGTGTCCTTGATTCGGGTCATCGAGGAGACCGGAACCGTCGAAGTACTATGGGACCAGAACGTCAGAAAGGAATTCAAGTGGGGCAGTGTCGTGTTTGGGAACACAGATATCCCAGTTCAGCATAAGCCCGCCGATTTAATGGCAGCGCCGGAACGTAAGTATACTGTCCAGTCTTTGTCCATTCATAACTTATGCTAAAGAATCCTCTATATATCTCTCAGGCCCAACCTACATTCTCCCTACTTCAAATTATGCGCCCATATCGCCAGCTGCCACGAGCCAACAAGCAATTCAACCACCAGTCCCTCCGAATACGGCTCAATCTGGACAAGTACCTTTGCAAATAAACAACCTGAATTCGACGCTTGCGCCTCAACTCTATGCCAACAGCAATCGGATATCTTACTCCCAGCTGGCTGGCTCTTATGGGTATGGCCAATGGGCGTATGCTGCAAGCACTTCACCCTATGGCTCAGTCCCGCAGACATACCCATATGTGGGGTACTATGGCCCTGTTGCTTCCGCCTCCTTTCCCCCATCATCCCAACCACCATCTCAATACGGCGAACAAATATTTGATCAAACAAATCTGCCTCAACCGCCTCAACATCCAATCAATGATCGAGAATCTACTGATTCATCCGCCGTACTAGGTAAAGAAACCGCACAAAGGAATACACCCATCTCGCATGATGTTCACAAATACCCCTCAGTTTTGGCTCCTGTACCTTCTATTGGCCTACAAGCAAGCTCCAACACAGACCCCACATCTCAGCCCTCCACTAGCGGAGCCAGCGATGAATCCTCAGCGACAGCTAATCCGACTGTGCCTGAAGGCCTAGGACCGCTTAGACTGGGTTCTGACATCCACCCCACTCAACTTACGGAAGTCCTGCGTTCCAATCCTCAACTAGCGAGCATCCTATGGGCTGCTGTAGAGAAGGCAGAACCTATTAACGGTGCATAATGTGCCAAATTTTCATTTTTTGTATTAATTATGGCCTAACTTACGATCCATGTCTTGTTAAATCAATTTGCTAGTATTCTACCTCCTTCGAGTTCCTGAAAATGCAATGCTATCTGCCTGTTTCCGATTTGATCTTAGACACCGTTATATATTTCATGATCAGCTGTCGACTTTGTCAACCAAAATCCATGCTGAAAGTATTTTAGCATATGTATGTGCTGTTTGTCGTATACCCAGGACTAAATATCAGTTTCCTCACAGATTGTCAATGCGTCATTGACTCAGTGCTGGCTTTCAGGAATCAGCAAGGTAAACTAACTGTGCTGAGTGTAGTCACGTCACATGATGCTACCCTCAGGAGTCACGCCAACGCGACTGGAACTGGTGCTTGGCGCCAAACCCTTCATTCTTTCCTTCCGTCTGGGATGTGGACTCTGGTGGGACCTTTCGACGGTGAAGTTGCAGGAGACTCTGATTTCCAAAGTAAGCATCTTACTTGAATTTCATGAATAAGACTTAGTTTGCGTGCAGAATCAAAACTTGTTAAGCCTGGCACTTCCTATACTGTTGGTCGCAAAGACAGACCTCTACTTGTTAACAATAAGAAGATCTCTCACGACCACTGTGACTTTGTTGTTGGACCACATTCGACTGAAGATGCTGTATGTCTCATCGGAATTTGCAGGTCTTCAGATGTTAGATTAACCTCAGTTTTCCAGTCCATCCCCGGTCAAAAGCCAACAATAGAGCTTGTTAACCGTAACAAGAAAGACAAGACTTTACTTATCTCTCGAAAAGGGAAGGATGTTGCTGCTTACCCTTCATCTAATGAACCTCTTGAAGACGGAGATGTCGTTACCCTCATCTCTGGGATTACAATACTGTACGTTGCATTTGGTGACTGGTCTTGAGTTTGCGTTCCATTGACGACACGCAGTGTAAAATGGGAGCCCGTGTGTGTCCTTGCCTCGGCATCAAAGCAATATTCTCTCGAAGACTGTGCAGCCTTAGGTATATTACTACCTCTTAGACTCAGCCTTGGCTTATCCTCTGTAGGAATCAAGCTCGTTCAAACTCCTCAAATCAGCGTGTCACATCATGCAACAGCAGAATACGTTGCAGACCTTCGCTCTTCAGCCTCCCTTTTGTCATTGTGTCAATTTGTGAGGCCAGAATGGCTTGACGAACTCATCCGCCTCGGGAAATTACCTCGGAAGGACAATCAGAACAAGGCCTCATCCTTGGAAGACCGATTCCTTCTGCCTTCAGAAACAAAATATCGACCAGAATTTTCATCTTCCTTGCACCCCACTCTGAAGAATCTTAACGTGTGGCAACCGAACGAAGAGCGTGTCGGCCTTTTCCGTGGGCTCCGTTTTCTTTGTTTACAAGAGAAGGCATCTAGTCAAGACGCCGAGCTGAGGGAAGTTCTACAATGCGGCGAAGGTACACTGGAGACGTTCGACATCCACTCGGGGCCAATGAAATTTTGTAGAGCTTTGACGCGATGTCAAGCGAAGGAAGGGACCACAACCGTCGTTGTCGGGAATTTGGAAGCTCTACAGGTGGCCGTTGGGCTGGATACTTGGAAGAAGTTGCTATCCGAAGCCCAAAGGTGAACTTCCTCGAATACTCCTTCCTTTCCCGGAGATTAACCCCTTCTTACAGTTGTGGCTTGATGATCCATCCCGTTTCAGAGGTTGTTCAGACGGTCCTGTCAACCAGTTGCGAACCTCTGTTAAAAAGTATTCTAGGCCATGATGGGAGTTGTTAGTGTCCACGTCTGTTGCAACTAACATGTACTTATGTATTTTAGCTTGCGAGACACCCTCACTTCCAAGCGAAGACCGGAACATAGTCTCTCAGGATCTTTTAGCTCCCCTTCCTCAAGCGAGTCAAGCCAGTAGCCGATCTCGCTTAGTTCGTCGAGTTACTTCAAGAGCATCATCTCGTGAACCGTCTGCGCCCCCGCCCATCTCAGATGTGCACTTACCCGAGGACCCTCCTCCAAGAAAGGTTAGACAATTGTGACGTATGTAGATGACCATATCCTGACTGTCATGTAGATGTTAACTCGACGAGTCCGCACGATGAAGCAACTAATCACTGGTATCGATGATCCGTCGTCAGTAATCGATGCTGTCCCGGATTTATCAAATGTTCAGAAAACGCCTCCTCCTCAAGTCATGGATCTAACGGTTCGCTACTTTTTTGCCTCTACTTCGTTATCACTCATACTGCCGCAGGCGCCAACACCCGCTCGAACCTCGAAGCTCAAACGACGTCTGGGAACGACGAAGGAATCAACTCAATCATTACTGACTGCCATACAAGAAACAGTTAGAGAACCACCATTGAAGAAGTTCAAAGCACTCTTCGAGGCGACCAACCTAGAAGGAACTGATTCTCAGTCAGAATTTTTTTCCAGTGGTGATTATGTGACGCAGAGCCAGGACTTGGATACACAAGTACCGAATACTCAAAGTTCCCTTAACACGGGAGCGTTCGACCTGGACGTTTTGCGAGAGGAAGAAGAGGAATCTCAAGCGAATTACGTTACAGAACCCCAATTGCGGCGCTCTAAGAGGCGATTATCCTCAGAAGATGACGTTGCACAGCAAATTGTAGCCGGCAGCAGAGCTACCTCTACCGAGCCAGCTAACAAGAAGAGAGCGATCGAACGCGTCAACTCTGTGCAAACCGCTCTTGAAACACCGGCACCAATTGGACCACAAACTTTCGTTAAGCCCTCCACGAATTCTGTAGACAAGTGTGGGACGGGTACGGCTACAGGTTATCCAGATAAGGACGAGCCATTCCTCAAGGCCATTGCCTCCACGAAACGAGGCAAAAAATATGAGGACGATTTTGACCGTGAATTCAACAAACTCAAGATTTCCAAGCCTGAACTCGATCAGCGAGATCCAGAGGAGGACTGGAATATTCTAGCGGACTTTGGTGATGACTCCGGGTTGAGAGGGAATTTCATGGTAATTGTGGAGATGGAAGTTTTTAGGCAGAACTCTGCTGTAACCAGGAAGGGGTTCAACGCTCAATGGAATGGCAAACCAAATTTCAAGAAATTTAAAAAGGTTGGTTTCCCTCCTATATCACCTTGAGCTTGGTATCTCACAGATGGCAGAAAAATGTCCAAAGCAATCGCCAGACCGTTGATCTTGTCGTCAGTGAGGAGAATGATTATGGAATGGGGACAAGTACGTGTCCAAATATCGTCCGCCATTTGATTCTAAGTAGACATTTTAAAGCTTATTGGAAGTCTGGGCAATCCCAAGGTCAAAATCAAACTCAGCGCCCACAACTAGCTGAAAATGAAAGCCAAGATTCGCTACCTCGTCAAAAGAAAAAGACTCTTAAGAGTCAACTGGAGCTAGAAGATGACGCTGAGCAAGACCACATCCCGCGGCGTGCGCAGAGAGCCACTTCTAGGAAACCACCTTCCCGAACGGGATCGGAGCCTCCTAAAACAATCAAAATGGTGGCAAAAGGGAAAGCTCCAGCTCAAGTCAATACTCTCTTCCTCAATTCTGACGACGACACCCAAGAGCTAGGCGAACAGCCGGACACAATTGAAATAGAACAGAAGAGCGAAGAAACATTGAAGTCGAGCCCAGAGGAGAAAGAAATTCCAAGCAGACGTATTACACGCACCACTGTGGCCAAAAAGCCTTCAACGAGAGCGAAGAAGCCACCTGTCGTAGTGGTAGATGATGACTCGGATGATGCAATATTCAAAGGATTCAAAGGCAAAGGACGGTAGATGTTCTCAATACCTACACTTTATAAGCTTCCGCTCATGGCTTTTACTAACCCATGAATCCTTTTCGTGCCCCTGTGCGCATTTAAGGTCAATGATCGCGTTAGTCAAGTACTTAGTAGGGTAGTGGATTTTCATTGACGTGGAAAGACTTGAACAAAGAATGGGGAGAGTTTACTTTGAAAATGTGTGATCAAGTGATGCCTCATCTACAATCTCAGAGAGTACATAGTAGCAATGGATGGTGCGACCTCCGGAAGAAAATAGGGGCTTCTTTGTTTGTTCGTTTAAGCAGTGTCCTATTTTGGGAATACCACCAGCGCAGGACTTGCACTCAACGGCCACGATGGCGATCATTTTGCGACGGAAGACGGTTTCGCGGCTCTTTTTTGTCGGCGCCGTAGTTTTTTTCGCCAAGCTTCTTTTCTTTTCTTCGCAAAAACCTACTCAACCCCCCTCTACGTCACGTCAAATTCAAGGTCACAATTTCATTGAACGTGCAACACGGCCGGACAAATCACTCAATGTACAGCGACATCCTTTCTTACAGTCCAGGATGGGCAGAGACGAGAGACCTGATTTATTTTCAAACCTTATTCAAAATGGAGTGAAAGATTACTGGGAGCGCTTTCAATTACCCTAGTGAGTTCAGCTGCAAACAATCTTCGGTTAATTATTAATTTTCCTGGATAGTATTGTCAATAAAGAAACTGCTGCTGTTGATGCTCAGCATGTCTCAGCTGCAATTGATCAGTTGCTGTCGCTGAATGGCTGGGTTGCAGCCATGTGTCCACTTCTAACACGTCCTTTTGGTCAAAATACGCGGGACAACCTCTACGACGATCTCGTTCGCGAAGACCACCTTTACTACGTTGCCATCATTATCCATTCGGCAGATCACTTTCTTGTCGATCAACTAGCCGTTATTGTGCAGATGGCTAAACGCTTGGGAACAAATAACCTTTTTGTCTCCATGTTAGACTATGATTCGACAGACTCAACAGAAACTTTGTTGGACCTTTGCGAAGCCGTCTTGACACTACTTGGAGTCCCGTTCAGAATCAGACGTGTGCCCGGCATGACGGAAGATCCAGCAGCAGCATATTACCCGAGAGAAGAAGCCTACACCCGCAACCTGGCGCTTGAACCGCTTCACGAGCTTTACGAGAAACGAAAAATCAAGTTTTCGAGGGTTATCTGGCTGAAAGGATTCACTTGTCCTAATGATATTTTGGAGACTATCAAAATTAGTTTCGCTAACGAAGCTGCTATGGTCTGTGGTATGGATTGGGCGGAACACAATGGCCTGTTCATATTTTCAGACAGGTATGCCATTTACTTGACCGCAATAATCGCTTTGTTCACAATTTCTCGCAGATGGAGGACTCGTGATATCGAAGGCGATCAATTCCGCCAGTCTAAGTCATCGTCAAAACCTGATGCCGTCCCCCCACGAGACCGTCAAGGGTCTCAACGTTATGGTCAACATCTTCCTTTCCAGGTCTTTTGCTGTGAATCTGGCACACATGTGGTTGACCCAGCTCAATCATACTACCGCGGTCTCTCATATCGTGCAGGTACAGACTTTCAGAACGTTACCCGTTCCGAAGGAGCCAAAACTCGAGCACCTACTGCTGCGTGCTTAGATAGCAGTCAGGCATGGTTCTGTCGCGACTTGTGGGTCCGAAGTGCTCGGGACGCGGTGGAAGAAGGTGATATGGCACACAACGTCGGAGGCCAAAGAAGGCGAGATCTATGGTCACGGGAAGTCGTGGAATATGCAGCTAGAGACGCCCTGATGGCAGGTCGAGACGCTGTCAAGGTCAAGGTAGGTGGCGGAGAAGAAGAGGTCAACGACGGAGCAGAAAGACCACAAGTTGGCGGCAAAAAAGCTGACCCTGATGCCAATGTCGGGTCCGACTATGACGCTATGCCAGTGGAAGATGGAGGGGAGGAAGTCCCACCTCCAGAATTCAACAAACTCTCCATTCCCAATTCCGTTTTCCGACCTGCCAGAATATTGGTCAACCCCAGATGCCCAACGACCTATGCTGGTGTCAGTCACACGCAGCTAGCACGAGACTTATTCGGAGAGGGAGACGATGATGTCCTTAGCTCCACTGGCAAATACGTCCTCGACGATTGGGAAGGAGCGCCAGAGAGTTTCGTTTGCCAGGAACAAAGGTTTGTTTTTTCGTTCACAATAACTCCATCACTGACCGATGGTCTTGCTCGCACAGACAAACGGGTGGACGTAAAGCTACTAAAACACAGAGACGATTGGGTTTCTCAATTCACGATGAGCTGCAAAGACTGCCTAAATAATTAGAACTGAACTACGCGATATAATGTGGCCTATATAGACATGTGTTGTGGTAATATGGACACTCCATTAGAATCATAGTTGTCCACAGGAAACCTGGACGCTTGAAATAAAATGAAATAAAAGGACCCGGCACAAGGAGAATGGTTGATGCACTTCGGCCGACGCCCGTGAAAGTCGCACGGTTACTGTAGAAAGTTTCGAACAGACTTCTTTGACGGCCATCTCTTTCCTGCTTCACTAACTCTGCTGCATATCAAGCCTTGTCTCTGGGTACACTATGGTTCTCCCAACCAAAGTTCCTCATTTAATGACACTTGCGGACCTATCTGTGCCGCAGATCACTCGCATCCTTCAACATTCCCTCTCTCTTAAACAACGCTCTGAACACTTGGTTAAACCTTTCGTCTCAGAGACTCGACAAAAAAATCTCCAAAAACCCACGGCATCGCTAGCTGGGAAGTCAATAGCTCTGCTATTTTCTAAGCGCAGTACTAGAACTCGACTAGCTGCAGAAACGAGCGCGCATCTACTTGGAGGAAGTGCTCTTTTCCTCGGTCGAGAGGATATTCAGCTCGGGGTTAATGAATCATCACGAGATACGGCTCGAGTGATTGGAGGCATGTGCGAGGGTATCTTCGCGCGAGTTGGGGAGCACGAAGAAATCGAGGTCAATTCGCTTTTGCTTGAATGTACTCTATATATTACTCACTTCTTCAACAGGAACTGGCCAGGTACTCTCCGGTTCCGGTACTGAACGCTCTGTCATCACTGTGGCATCCTACTCAGATTCTTGCGGATTTGCTTACGTTACATGAGCATGCCCATCTTTTCAATGCTGGGGAACCGAAGGCTGGACACTCAACCAGCAAGGGAACTACGCCGGCAGTACTTCCTTCTCTAACGGTTGCTTATGTTGGCGATTCGGCGAATGTACTGCACGACATGCTGGTTACTTATCCTCGCCTTGGCCATCGTTTGCGTATAGCTAGTCCCCCGCAATACCGAGCACCCAAGCCGGTGTGGGATCGCGTTCAGGAACTTGGATGCGACAAAGGCATTTGGTGGGGAGAAAACCCACGAGAAGCGGTGCAAGGTGCCGATGTGGTGGTCACTGATACCTGGTTAGATTGCTTTCATATTTCTTGCGGCATTTTCATGTTATTTAACTTCTATCAGGATTTCCATGGGGCAGGAAGCAGAAAAAACCCAGCGCCTGAAGGCCTTCGAAGGATATCAAGTTACGGAAGCACTTTGCAAAGAAGGCGGCGCAAACCCCGACTGGAAATTCCTCCACTGCCTGCCTCGGAAGCCAGACGAAGTTGATGACGAGGTACATATTTAAGGTCTAAAAAGGTCTAAAACAAACCTTCTATCCTGACTGTGATTCCTTTGTGTAGGTCTTCTATGGTCCAAGGTCATTAGTTTTCCCTGAAGCAGACAATCGCAAATGGACAATCATGGCTCTCTTTGAGTTAGTTTTTTTTTTTTTTCAGACAATGATAATTTTTGATCATGCATAACTTAGCCTTCTTTTCGGGCGATGGGATTTGGACGCTAAAAGTGTCAAAGCATGAGAATACATATTTATTTGCAGGCGAAATATACCATTCTCGTCGACCGCGTACAGTTGCTGAAGTTTAGGTTTCTATTAGGCAAGTAGCTGAATTGACCCCTGTGCTTATAAGGGTCTCCAAACAAAGTATCTGGGGTTTCCTCTCTAAATTACGTGTCCTGTCGGAGGGACTCATAAAAGTATCAAGGTCTAAGAGAGTGTCCAGTATCCTGTCGGTGGTGTAAATTGCCAATGGGAGTCTTCACTAGGATCCTCTAATCTCTGCGCAGCTTTTTCCTTCTGACTCATGATCTTCAAAATTACCCGATTGCGGAACACCATATGCAAGGCTCTTTGTGCTCTGTGAACATCAATGAGCCACTGGCAAATAGATGAAATGCATGCAAGAGTACTCACTCTGGAAAAATGAGTTTGTAGTCGTTCTAAATACCGCGATATTAGTTGCGTACAGAATGGAGAGCAGTTGAAGCTTTCTCGGAGCAAGGAAAAGAAGAAGAAGGATGATAGCCGAGGAAAAGAAAAGAAAACCAAAATATATCTAGTTGTGATATCCAAGAAGACGATGCGCGGTTGACTAGTAATCTTCATGTGACTTGTGTTTGAAGAATATGAATTCAAACTTACTGTGCTTGATAGTTTTCACCGACGTCCAGATCACAATAGCTGCAGTATCTTGATTTTAACAAGGCAAAATATATTTGTGTGACAGCCGTTTGCATATCGATAGTCGGATTCTCATTTTGCAGTACTCAAGATTTTTGTTTACAAAATGTGTCGAAGTGGGGCGTATAAACAAGAAAGAGAGAGAAACTAAACCATTTTCGGAAAGATTACATCCTAAAGCGGGTGCCCCACGACGATCTGTCAAGAATTTTGTTTATAAGCTCCAAATTCACAAACAAGTTTTCTAAGCTTCGAAAAATCGAAATCCGACTATCGATTTGCAAAGGGCTGGAAGTGATCTCACCAAGCTCCACGGCAATGACCCTAACCTCTTTGTTGCTTCGATCTGAAACGACATAAATTTTGACTTCTGACCTCGTTGAAGCACTTACATTTGACCCTTTTAAATTTGGGGTACACCGCAACCAAATACGTGGAGCATGAGAGTGCTACCTCGAGTTGCGATGAAGTTGGTTTGAGAAATTTTTGAAGGTGAGATAATACCAAGAAGAAAGCGCCTAAGCCCATGAGGATCCCCAAACTCCTCTCCCAAATTGCAATTGTGCGAAGTACCGATACAACTGCTGCCCCGGCAAGTCGGTGTGGTATGGAAATTGAGAGTTCGATGTACTTTACATAAGGTGACAGGTACGCCCACCACTTGGAAGACTAGATCGTTCATGATCCGGTCATGAAACATTGGGTTAGATGAACGCTTAGTTGTTGAACTAAGGATTAAGCCGCGACACTGCAGAGTACGGCTGGTTCAGTGACGTTCAGCACAAAGACTGCACGAACAATCGTACCTCTGCGGTGAGTTTGCTACCGAGTGACGAGTAGGCCATAATCGGATTCAAGCATGATCTTGATCAAACCCGACGAAAGAGTGCATACCAAAAGTGACCAGAGAGAGGTCAATGAAGAGGAGGTAGCGAGTCAAGAAGAACAAGATTGTCTCGAAAGTACATGACCGAGGCCATATCGACAATCTGTTGGACTTTTCTTGAAGACGCGAACTGTGAGCACAATCAAACCTCTTGCCCTGCAGTAAGACAATAGTCGTAGGACTACGCTATCATCTGGGTGCTATATTTCACACCCAAGGGAATTGGCCTGTCCGGTCGATTTATTGTTCTAAAGTTTTTCAAACCTAAATCTATGCCTAAGTGTGTTAATAGGATTGCTATTTTTTTTTTCGAGGTTATACAATTCGAAGCGTCTCGGTGTGATACTGCTGATACTGCTCATCTGGTATCATGAAGCTATCTAGATCTAGCGCAGTCTGGACGAATCGTCCCAAAATTGGTGTATCCGCTCGGTGAGATGCTCTCAGCTCCCGTGAGTCATATTCTGACTTTTGTTGCAAGATCAATAGTATCACTCGACTGCAGAGTACCGAGTGCAAGACACGTTGAAAACTAACGAGAACGTTAGATCAAATCCGATATAAAGAATTGCAAGTGAATTTACTCTGTTAGAGCGAGTTTATTAGTATCCTTGAGGGTAAATAATCAGCAGATGGCTAGAGGTGGGGAAAAGCACGGACTTCTGCGAATACGGGAATGATAATGTTGGAGAGAGATGTAATAAAGATGAAGATGAAGTAGACAAGGCCTAGAAGGAAGTTTCATTTTGGGTTCTCTTAATGATAAGCTGCGCTGACCTCGTTGATATAGGTGATAAAGCCACGAGGATGTGGAAGCGCGGACTGCCATACAAGGTCATTCAGCATCAACACTGGGATAAGTACGAAACGCCCTCACGATGTTGAATGGCTTTTACTAAAGTAAGGAGTATCACCACTATAAAGTTCACTTGAATCCCCCCGAGACTATGATCTTGTGAGATATTCACCTGTCTCAATGACCAGTATCACCACGTAATCTAGTAAAACAATCCAATGCACATTATAAGCGTTACACGCCCTTGCGTGTGACTTTGAGACTGATGCGACAGTTTCAGGTAAGTCATCGGTATCGTATGAGAATCTACGTACATTGAATGGTCAGTAGATAGAGTGTGGTGAAGACGCACGAGGCCCCAAAGCTCGTCTGATTGGAATGTTATCAAAAATTGCAGCGAGACAGAGGATGGCTCATACCAGAAATAAGAGTACTATTCCAAATATAACATAGGGGTTGCGTTCCCAAATTGCAATCGTGCGAAGCAATAGAATCACTAAAGAGTTTGATATCGGCCTTTCCAAGTAAAGCACAGGGATAGCATACCTTCAGCAGTCCCTATCCCCACGACTTGTATTGCTAGAATAAGTTGTAAGCTGTTGGTCAGACTTCTTGATGTTCGAGTGCCATCTTACAATTGCATACAATCACGAGGGAATGGCAGCCCTGCCAGATCAACGTTTCGTCAGATAGAGAATAAGAGTGTTATAAGCAATAGTTAGCTCACTGCTGCGGTGAGTTTTGTCGAAGTATAGACTTTTATAGGGGTAATTATCAGGACGAGCGACTTGAGGCGGCAGGGTGACGGATGGGAGCCTTACCGTGAAGAGAAATAGGAATGTCGACAAAAGGTAGGTAACGACAAACGAAGAATAATAATGTCCCGAGAGTAAATCGGCGGGACCAAATCAGGTTTACCTGGTTAATATAAGAGTTGAATGAGAGCTGATCTGGTGGAAACACACCTCTTGTGGGAGAGTAAGAAAATAATCATAACACTTCACGAACGAGTAAGAGATTTGTGTAGTGAGGATGCATAATCGACATACCAGGATACCCAATGATACAACAGTGGCATAGGTTTTCGGATCAGCCATTCCGCTTCCAATTACAGGTGATGCTGTGTAAACCGAGATACGTGCATGGACGAAGTTTTATAGAAAGGAGGAGTAGCTGCTATTCACCATAGACAAAGAAAGAGAGAAAGAGAGATTCACCGTAAATCCGAACACATGCCACAAATATATAGCCACAATCCAGCAGGTTCGCAATGAGGTAGCATCAGTAGCCCACTGAGGTATTGATACGTGATGCATTGATGTGATGATGAACTGTCAACAACTCATACAACTGTATCAGTCTGTATGATAAAACTTAACATGTGAATATTGCATCTTCATGGTCGGGAATCCAAGCCAAAAACTGGTGCTTAGAGAAATCGCTGGTTGTAGTAGTGCCAAAAGTCGAAATTGAATAGAAAAGCGCCTCTGGATGATGCCCTGTATTCAACACTTTTCATCATCTTGTTCCTGGTTTTGATTTTTGGTGCAAACGTAAGCAATACAAAATCAGTCTTTGGCAAGATTCACCATTATCCATGGGGTTCATGGATGCTCCAAGCCGTTATCGAGGCCACCGCAAAGTCACGGTCATGTGGAATATGCCTGGACAGAAAGTCCAGGTTTTGCACGCGAAGATTTTGGTCACAGTTTGTCACATTTTCGTCACATCTGTCACATTCTTGTCGTTCAAAAGTACTTGCAGTCAGTTAATTGCTTTTCTGGGAGAGTGGGAAGTTGGTCGAATCTAGCGTTTCTTATATTTTTCTACTCCTTATTAGGTTTGTTGCAGGTCCAGGTACGCCTTGGTAGGCCATCGTTATTAGCTATGTAATGGAGAGAGGTTTTCGCGTTTGTGACACGACGCGTTAAAGCTTGTCACAGCTCAGTCATTCCAAGTTACCTCGTGTCTATCTTGACTGGAAGCTAGTTGCATTGTTAAATTGTCAAATCTTTCCGAATGGACATACCGATAATATCGTTCCTGCTTTCTCTTCTCCTCAGCGGCCATGGCCTGAGAAAGAGGTCTCTCTCTTTAGGTGGGGCCGCAACTGCCTTTTTTGTTGGACTCTTCACTATGGCTGGAGGAACCCGCGTATTTGGCGTCGCTTTGATAGGATTCTATCTAGTCGGCAGCCGAGCGACTAAATGTAAGACTACTCCGATGGAAACACTGAATATAGTGTATTGGTTATTGATCAACCTTATAGATGGAAAGGACAAGAAGTCGAGGCTAGAGGATGGGTACCATGAAGCCGGACATCGAAGTGGATGGCAGGTCCTCAGCAACAGTTTTACAGCCCTTCTTGCTTCCTTCCTTTGGAATGCCGCCTTTGCGCCCAACAGCATCCATTCTTCTTTGTTGAGGGCCTGGAATATGAATCTCGGAAGAAACCTCCTACAACGTTCGTCTGGGGCGGTTGCAGTGGCTGATGGGACGTGGTGTACGATTTCGGACTCAGTTGGAGAAGGATGGAGTCGGCTTTTAATCTTCGTGGCGCTAGGGTAGGTCCGAATGTGATGCATAATGTACCACATGGTTCACTCACTACTGATGTAGGCATTTTGCTTGTTGCATGGGCGATACTTTGGCCTCTGAGCTAGGCATTTTATCGCGTTCGTGGCCGGTGTTGATCACGACTTTCAAACCCGTTCCGCCTGGCACCAATGGCGGCGTTTCGGCTTGGGGAACGTTTGTGTCAATCGCAGGGGGTGGCTTCGTAGGCTTCTTGATTGGGATGACATTGATTTTCGAGAATAGACCCTGCAGGCTGATGTGGAATCGGACGTTGGCGGACACAGTAGTTTGGGGTTTTTTTGCAGGCGGTTTTGGAAGCTTGGTGAGTGCCCATAAGATTTTCTAGTACATCAAGTAACTTGGAGTAGGTAGATTCTTTACTTGGTGCCACTCTGCAGCAGACTCGATATTCAAAGGACAAAAAATTAATTTTACAAGATTCGAGCAGGGACGATGGTCAAATAATTTCGGGCTTCGGGATTCTAACGAACAACCAGGTGGGTCAAGATTACGACAGGATGAAAATTGATTTGATCGAAATTTGTAGGTAAATGTTGTGTCAAGCGCAATTTGCGCCGGAGTTGTTGGGTGGACAGTAGGAAGATAGTGACGTAATGGCCATATCTGGTTGGATGATAGGAGGAAAAGAAGGATGTGCACCCGATATAGGCTGAGAATATCATTGCTTCTTGTTCAACTTCAACCATGTCGTCCTCTGAAGAAAAACGCGACGTTCGCAACCCAATCCTCTTTGAATGCGCCTGGGAGGTCGCAAACAAGGTTGGCGGTATCTACACCGTCATCAAAACGAAAGTCCCGGTGACCGTCTCAGAGTTCGGAGACCGGTATTGTCTGATTGGGCCACTTTCGTACAAGACCGCACCTATGGAAGTTGAAGCAGAGGATCCCAAGGATGAACACCTCGCTGGTACACTCGATTCTATGCGTGCACAGGGCGTGAAAGCCCTCTATGGACGTTGGCTCATAGAAGGCAACCCCCATGTCCTTCTATTTGACACTGGCAGTGCCTATTCTCGGCTAGACGAGTGGAAGGCTGATCTATGGAATTTAGCTGGTATTCCAAGCCCTCCGAATGACCACGAAACGAACGAGACCATTGTTTTCGGCTACTTGGTTGCGTGGTTTCTGGGTGATGTAGGTCTCTATTACCTTCTTGAAGAGGCGTGCTCACTAACGTATGATTTAGTATATCTCGCGCCAACAAACAACTGCAGTTATTGCGCATTTCCACGAGTGGCAAGCGGGTCTCGCAATTCCTCTATGTAGGAAACGTCATATAGATGTAACCACGGTCTTTACCACTCACGCCACCCTACTTGGTCGCTATCTCTGCGCCGGTTCTGTCGACTTTTATAACAACTTACAATACTTCGATGTTGATCACGAAGCGGGGAAGCGGGGAATTTATCATCGATACTGCATCGAACGGTCTGCGACACATTGCGCAGACGTATTCACGACGGTGTCCCACATCACCGCCTATGAAAGCGAACACCTTCTGAAAAGGAAGCCGGATGGGGTCCTCCCCAATGGATTGAACGTTGTCAAATTCCAGGCGATTCACGAATTCCAAAATTTGCATGCAACGAGCAAAGCCAAGATCAACGAGTTCATTCGAGGGCACTTCTATGGCCAATATGATTTTGATCTCGACAACACTTTATATGTAGGCCTACCAATATTTTGCCTTCGCGCGGTTATTAACCAAAATTAGTTGTTCACCGCAGGACGTTATGAATACCGCAATAAAGGCGTAGACATGTTTATTGAAGCCCTCGCTCGTAGGTTCTTGTTTAATCCTTTTCACTTGAGGCTAAGCTAGCTGCAGGCCTAAACTATCAACTTCAGAAGGCTGGATCTAACATCACAGTGGTGGCCTTCATCATCATGCCCGCTACTACCCATTCGTACACTATCGAAGCCCTCAAGGGCCAAGCTGTCACAAAGCAACTTCGTGATACTGTCACCGAGATTCAGAATAGAATTGGTGCCCGCCTTTTCGACCATGCTGCACGGTTCCATGGGTAAGCTGTATCCTTACCTCTTATCTTCTGCCATTGAATGTGGATTCAGGGAAGAGAAATTTACACCATCTCCTGACGACCTACTTTCCGAAGAGGATCAAGTACTACTGAAGCGACGTATATTTGCACTGAAGAGAAACTCGTTACCTCCTGTCGTCACTCACAATATGGCCGACGATGCAAATGACCCCATCCTCAATCAGATTCGCCGTGTCAAGCTCTTTAATCACTCTCACGACCGGGTTAAAATCATATTTCATCCCGACTTTCTCAACAGCAATAATCCAATCCTCGGCCTTGACTATGAAGAGTTTGTCCGTGGCTGCCATCTTGGTGTTTTCCCGAGTTACTATGAGCCGTGGGGCTACACTCCCGCCGAATGTACAGTGGTACGTTTTAGTTCAGACTTGATGTTCAATTAAAATTCATCCTTCTCCAGATGGGTATTCCATCAATTACAACGAATTTATCCGGCTTCGGATGCTTCATGCAAGATCTAATTGAACGCCCAGAGGAAGAAGGGTGTTACATTATCGATCGAAGGATGCAGTCGGTGGAGGACTCTGTCAATCAGCTGGGGAACTTCATGTTCCAATTTACTCAAAGAACTCGCCGCCAACGTATTAACCAGCGCAATCGTGTTGAACGTCTAAGCCCCTTGCTCGACTGGAAGAATCTTGGCATCGAATACAGCAAAGCCCGACAGCTTGCATTACGGCGGGCATACCCTGACGCTTTCTTCGGCCAGGAACGTGAAGAGGTCTATGAGAATGGCTTTGGGGAGGCCGATTTCTTTGGTGGTGGGATTGAACGAATGAAACCAGGTAGCATGCCAGCAAGTCCTCGTCTTCGTGGTATTGCAACGCCAGGTGATCTCGGCACCCTCACAGAAGATGTATGTGAAGCCAACGCGAGATGAGTCCTCTACTAAAAAATTCTTCTCCTCAGATGCAGGGGTTGAATACTAGCGATTATCGTGGCCAGAATTGGCACGAGCATGATGAAGAGGATTCATATCCTTTGTTAGTATCCTAATTTCGATGTCCTTCCAGAATGCTGAACTACATTCTAGCCCTTTAGTTATGAAAGTCCGTTCGCGATCTGGTTCCGTGATGAGCGGTGCCAGTACACCGGGGGGAGGCGCTTTCAGGAGTCTGAGCGAGGGTGATCTTAAGAAAGCTGATGCTGCGCTGAGCCAAGTCACAGTAAATGGCTTGCACGAAGACTGAGATAATGATACCCACTCCAAGTTGCTCTTTGATACATCTAGACACTTAGATTTGATTTACAGACCTATTGCTCCTACTTTGAAAGGATTAGGCAGGATGCCTGGTACAACCTCTTGTGTGGGGATGGGCAATGCTACCAAGAAAAGCGTGCTGTTGACCTTCGCTTGTCCCCGAAAGTCTCTCGGTCCCCTTCATATCGTCTTGTAGAAGAGACCGTTCTGGTGTCATCACATCGATTAAAATTGCATAAAAATCAGAATATATTGCTATACTGTACCATTTCATTCAATTCGACCTTCCCACGTCCCAGGCTCTGTGGTTGTGGTCGAAATTGAACCAATGTCCCATGTCCCGGTGCTCCTGGTCGGGTCCCAAAATTGAGCGAAAATGATGTGAATAGTTTGATATATACTTCTAGCTACCATTATCAGTCAAGAGTCTAGTCGCAATCCTTGTCATGTCGCCAGAAAGCAGCTTGATTATAGCGAGTGTTTGGCATTCATTTACGTTTCCCATGGCCAAGGGGTAGAGGTGATGGCTCCATGGTCTCTTCCTCGCTGTCATCAGTGAAAACCTCTGCTGCCGCAACGGTCTCCATTTTACCTCCAGGTAAGAACATATCTGTCTCCAGAGAGCATGGGGCCTCAAACGACATGTTTTTGCATAAGAAAAATTTCATTACAATTTAAAAATCTAATGCGCCAAGGAATGAACAATTTGTAGTTTGAGTTCTACACTCTCATTTGTCCATTAGTGGTGGCGTTGGACTGCAGTGGGCTACATCAGGAAAAACCAGATCCTAAAACATACTAAAGGGGTGAATTTTTGTTGGGATTTTTGGGAATTGGCCGCAATTTTATTGATTTACTGGATTTACTGGATTATTGTCATAAGGCATGTGGCTGTTTACCAAAGCTAGTTTTACAGCAGATTCTCCAGAATTTACTGGTGTTTTACAGGTATTTACGGCCATTATGAGATCCATCATAGATTGACTTCAATTTCCAGCTCAGTCCGCCCAGGTTATATCACTCGAAATCAAGAGAAGTTAAATTGTTTATATTCATTTAAATCTAAGATACATATGAAGCGTATAGACAAGCTACTAAATGACTAATGATAGTATGAAAGAGAAGCGAGTAATGGTAGGAAATACATTGTAGCCAGTGGCTGACCATTGCAGGAGCAATGACCTGTAAGGCGAGAAAGAGCGTTGTCAGAATTTTGTACAATTGGAGATAGATGAGGGCTTACTGGCGGCAATCACCACTATTGGTAATGAGGAGCGTAATTCTTTGCAAAGATGGCTACTAGAAAAGAAGACTACAAGTCAGCTTTCAAATATTTGCATACATGAATAAATCACACTCACAATAATCTAACAAAGATAACACATCAACAGGCATAAAGACAAAAAAAACAAGCCTAAAAGACATGGCAGAGGAGTGGCAAGATGATGTATATGAGCGGTGGAGTTAGCTAGATTGAGGGTGGTGGCAATAGCGTGATGTTTCTCGAGATGACATAGCAACCACATAGCAACAGCGCACCATATTGACGCAACAAGAAAGGAGGAGGCATAGATACATTTGTGGAGGTTGCTAAGGGTTGTACAAGCTGCAAAGAGAGGAGAGATGGTCATGTTTGCAGTTGTGCAACAAGGTAGTCACTGTATGAGGTGTGTGATACAACGTGGCAAGCCCAGTCAGTGTGGTTGCTAAGCAAGAAGAGGGAGGTAGGGCTTACGTGCATGCTCAACAGTATGGGACAGCAAAGATCAAGTACAAGAAACAGGTGGCAGTTACTTACCTTGGTGCTCAATGTTGTTGGCAGCAACGGAGCAATGGTGAGTGATAGCGAGTGGTGATAATGGTGGTGAAGAGAAGCTGATGTGTCGACAACGTGGAAACGGTGATGGTTGATTCAATTTCAAGCTCTGCTCAAATTCTTTCCCATATGCAGGTTGAGGGACTTAGAAACATTTGCGAATCTATAAATTTGGCAAACTAAAGCTGTTCCGTGAAATCTTAAGAAGTGATAATAAATTTGTATGAATTGTACATGATTAATGAATACCATATAAAACTTTGTAACTTAAAGCAAATTCTCTCTGATAGGCACAGACCCAGTAAATTGTCGGTAAATTCCCAGTAAATCATCACTAATTCTATCATTTTAGCCAAATTTGCTGCTATTGTCAAAGCTCTAGTTAAACAATGAGAATTGACTATGATTCTCATTTCTGGTTTTTCCTGATGTAGACAACACTAAAAAAAATTTCCCTACGTTTGAATTTTTACATTTGTCCCATGTCCCTAGAGTTCTGGGTGGCCGTAAAATTTTGTACATCATGTCCCGTGTCCCACCCCTGGTTGAATTGAACAAAATGGTACAGCACCTGCTCTTTGATAATCTCTTGGTTTTAAACTTTTTTTTTGGAGCAATGTTCTCAATTCTGTAATTGTAAAAATATATGACCAATTACTCTAAACTAAAGCCAAAAGAAAGAAAAATAAATGATAAAATAAGATTCACAACGTAAGAAGCGTGAGGGGATCATATTAAATGCTTGTGCTCGGTGAGCCCAGAGGCAAACAAATTATTTGAGTTTGAAGAGACAAGGTGGTTGTAAGGGCAACCCAGCCTGGAGCTCCTAAGAGAGGCCTAGAATGCTGAGGGATCTGAAGTATGAATAAAGGGATCTATTCTACTGTAACCTGAGGGATCCAAAGAGAATCAAGTGGGGATTCTCAAGGGATAGCCCTCAGCTATATACCTAGCTACAGGGATGGACATGCAGTACATGCATGTTCATGCTAAGCAAACACATGGTGATCATGTGACTAGAAAATGTATCAGATAGAACCCAAATGACTTCTGAAGTGCTCCAATAGGGTGTGGGAAAGCTCTGAGATGCTCCAGACCCTTATTGGACTGAAAGGAGCTTTGGAGGGGGACGGGAAGATCCAGGAGTGGACTGGAATCAGAGGGGCTGAAGGCTGTCCCCTGACAGTGGTTGTATTAAAGGAGCTAGCAAGTGTACAAGGGAGGTGCATTGACTAAATACAGAAGAAAAATAAAAACATACATAAACAGGCAAGATGGCACTTTGCATATGAGCTGAAAACATAAAACTCTAACACACCCTCAAAGAGTATGTGAAGATACAAAGATGCATAACAAAACCTGATGACTACACCACCAATTGGGCATTTCCTTGATGGCAGGTGACAGTCACTCCTGTTCGGCAGCTGACTGATGGGTAGTGGCCGTATGATTGCCAGGGGAAGACCACCTGGCCGATCCCAGCCGTCAACCAGACATTCCTCCAGCCGGTGGCCAACCGGATATGCCACCTGGTTATACATTCCTCGTAGAAACTAGAAAATATGCAAATTACCTGAGAATCCTCCAGCAGCTACTATAGTATCACGCTCACAATCTTAATATACCAAAATATTGATGCAATGAAGCTAAATATCTGGTTGCAACCTTCCCAGCAATCCGAGATGAAAAATAACACAAGTCGTTCAAGCTCCGACCCAACTCCGCATTCAAGTACCACTCGCCGTCATCAAATTATTCTCACCACACACACTCTCTTGCCTCCACCACCTCTTCGCCCACCTCTTCGTTTCTCACTGGTGTTTGAAGGCGGCGGTCTGCCTTTTGTAAGTTTGTGCCAACCTTGATCTTTGTGGGATTCATTCTAATTCTAATTCTTCGTTGCTGACAAGGTCGTGTTGATTTCAAGTCGCGTTAACTTGTAGCCTTGTGAGTTATCACCCCTACTTACCATTCATAACATGCTGATTCTATTGCCCGTATTGTAGAGATGCTTCTATATTTATAGTGGTGAGTTTTCTGCCTCCAGTTGGATACGCTTGCTCATTTCTTTTGTCAGCGTACTTTTTTTGGATATTGCTTTCGTCGTGATGTTGAGGAGTGGGAAGTTGCAGTGGGTTGTCTTACTTGACCGTATATATATTACCACATATATTACCACAATGCTAGTAGTTTATTCGCAATGCCAATATACTTATGTTTCATTCATAACAAGTGTACCGAAGCTCCTAAATCCGATTCGAAAATGGAAAAATCAACAAATATTACATATAGCAAAAATGCTTCTTGGTCTATGCCAGCATGCCGACCACCTGAAGTTCAGCTGTGAGTTCACCTTCGTACCATGGCACCTGGAGCTGCGTGCCATTAGCCCGATTTGTGCTGGTGGGAAGCTGCCAGCCCAGCGGATCCACATGGGAAGGAACTGGGTGTGACGGCGGCCATTTCAGGTGGCCACCAGCTAAAGCCCAAATGGTGGTGTAGCACAAAGATCCCTGAGGAATTCTGAACAGGTCAACTTGGCTGAATCAACAACTGCGAGAGCATCTTGCTTAAGGATTTGCCAAAAACGCCAGCCACACCTCTCCAAATTGCTCCAGTTCCACTCCTGACTATGAAAAGCTATTCCAAAAGGTCTTTTCGGAGGATGAATTTGCCAAACTCCCAGAACAAAAGCCATGGGATCTTGCCATTGAACTTGTTACTGGAGCGCAAGCAAAATGTTGCAAAATATATCCTCTCTCTCCGGCAGAACAATTGGAGCTTGAGGCATTTCTCACCAAAAATCTGGAGACTGGTCGTATCTGCCCCTCCAAATCTCCTATGGCTTCCCCTGTCTTCTTTGTCAAGAAAAAGGATGGCTCCCTCCAGCTAGTTCAGAACTACTGAATGTTAAACAACATGACCATCAAGAACAAGTATCCACTCCCATTAATTTCTGAGCTCATTAATCAACTCTGGTGTAAGGGCGACTCGGCCCGAAGCCCCTAAGAGAGGCCTAGAATGCTGAGGGATCCAAAGTATGAATAAAAGGGATTATTCTACTACAATGGGGGCTTACCTGAGGGATCCGAAGAGAATCAAGTGGGGATTCTCAAAGGATAGCCCTCAGCTATATACCTAGCTACAGGGATGGACATGCGGTACATGCATGTCCATGCTAAGCAAACGCGTGGTGATTATGCAACCACACATTGTGTAGAACAGGACCCGAATGACTTCCGAAGTGCTCCGATAGGGTGTGGGAAAGCTCCGAGATGCTTCGGACCCTTATCGGGCCGAAAGGAGCTTCGGAGGAGCGCGGGAAGGTTCGGAAGCGGACCGGAATCAGGGGGGCCAAAGGGCGTCCCCTGACATCTGGGAGCCAGGTATTTCACCAAACTTGATGTTTGTTGGGGATTCAATAATGTCCGGATCAAAGAAAGCAATGAATGGAAAGCAGCTTTCCGGACCAATCATGGACTTTACAAACCCTTGGTGATGTTCTTTGGCCTAACTACTAGCCCTGCAATCTTCCAGACAACAATGAACAAAATATTTGTGGATGTGATCTTGGAAGGTTTTGTAGTGATCTACTTGGACAATATCTTGATACTCACCAAAAAACTTCCAGAGCATCACAAAGTCACCTGGAGAGTGTTGGAGAGACTGGAACAGCATCAGTTGTATCTTCAACCAGAGAAGTGTGAATTTGAAAAGATACAGATAGAATATCTTGGGCTGATCTGTCAGGGGACAACCTGAGCCCCTATCCTAGCATGGTTATGCGTACATATATTCTCCTTATCTATAACATTGTTAGGCCTGCCCATTGCATTATCATTGCATCATCCTATCTCTCTCCATTGTAGTTATGTCATATGATGTCACTATGCCATACATACCGGTAGATAGTTGATCAGTATGATCCCCCACCTGATTATCAACTTGGCTTCTGGGCTATCTTCTCCTTACATGATCATCTCCCATAACACAGTTGAGATGGACCCAGAGAGTCTCTGGAAGATGAAAAATGGCACCCCATCTCATTTCTTTCCAAGTCCCTCTCCTCAGTTGAATGCAACTACAAAGTCCACGACAAAGAGATGCTTGTGGTAATCAGAGCCCTCAACAAATGAAGATATTTTTTAGAAAGAGTCAGACACAAGTTTGAGATCTGGAAAGATCACAAAAACTTGAAGTACTTCACCACTGCAAGAAATTTGAACTGGAGACAAGCTTGTTGGTCCCTGACACTTTCCAGATTCCACTTCACCCCAATTCACAAACCTGGAAAGACAATGGGGAAAGCGGGCGCCCTCTCCAAACACGCCTCCTCAGCTATGGGTTGTGGGCCTAACCTCCATGATAAAGTCATGGATAGCTATATGAAGCACCTTACACTTTGAAATACCTTGAATCCCCCTGCAGAGCGGGAACTTGATGAGTCTATTGCTCAACTACAAGCTGATATTGCAAGATTTTGCAAAATCAAGAATACTTGGTACTTTAACCCTTGAACGCACATACCCAAGCAAGGAAATCTTCATTTGGCATGGGAGTATGCCAAGGATCCAGCTCAGCATCATTTTTCTACTCAGATGCTTTGGTATCCATCTGATTCTCTTTGGATCTCCCTTAGGTGATTAGTTCCCTTGTATCTTCTAGATAGTTTATTGACTTCTTTGGATCTCCCTTAGACTTTTGGTCTTTCATAGGACTTCATTCTAAGGTCGCCCTTACAGCTTCTTCGCAGCAAAGAATTGAATCCAAAATGGTTCCATTTTCTGATCAGCCACTTTGATGAGGAAATTTTCTCAGTTCACAACAAGAAGAAGGAAGGAGGCTCATTGGCACAGTCTCAAAGCAGGACCTTTACAAGTAGTCTTGAGCGCGAGATGGCTAACATGCAGATGGCTGACGTCACATCTTTCATTCAAGCTACTCAGAACAACCCAACTTCCCCAGCTACCACCAAAAAATTCAGTACTGACGCTGGTCTTGTGTCTCATGATCATGAACACATGGATTCTGATGCTTCTGATAAGGCTCTTTTGTATGTAGTGCCCAATGCAATGGCACAGATGCCCCAAAATGATAATTTGCTTTACTCTCATCAGATTTGTTAGATTTTATGAACAATTTTGCTGATGATAATGCATTTCTAGTAGAACAGATAGCCTCAATCAGCACAACAGTTCCCGCCAACATTGCTGCTGTCACTACTTCCAGCATGATTTGAGCGACAACAACGGCCAATGCCCCAGCTCTCAATCCGAGTCTTTCTTTGATCCCAGCATTGCCGGAGTCCGGCACAGCTATTCCCATTCTAGGTCCAGGAGCAACTTCAGTCCCTGCACCTGCTCCAAAACTAAGGGCCACCCGATCTTGAGCAAAAGCAGCTGAAGAGTCCCCAACTCTACAACTGGAGATGGCGGTCCCCAGTCCAGCTGTGCCTGTTGTACGGCCAAAGTGAGACAGGAAGAAAGGGGCCAAGTACATTGGAACACTAGTTCTACATTTGTCGATTTTGGCTTGGAAATGCTTAGACTGTTGTTGAGTTTCATGTAGTATGGCAATCATGTTCTGGATATAGTTCGTACTCATACCAAATTTTGACATTTTCTGCTATCAACACTAGTTCATGCTTGTCTACTGTCTGTAACACCTTTTAATCATTGTAAAATAAAAGCTTTATGTTGAGTCCGCTAGCAGGAGAAAAGAGAAAATAAACCGATAAATGTCAGATTGGTGGGCAGCACACAGACAACATAGCATAATTAGGTTCCTTTCTTTAAACAGTTGTATGGCCTAGCGGAAAGTATGCCCAAACTAATTATGTAAGCCTTCTATAAGTGCAAGAGTTTGAATCTGACAACTGACATCTAATTTCAGAGCCTTTAATAAATATGGTGCAGTCGGGCCAATTAGATATGATGCTTCCCAATTAAGAGACTCTTGGTTAATTACGGAGATCGATAATGTCAGGGGATGCCCTCAGCATCCACTGACTCCGTTCCACATTGGCATGTGACCAAGTCGTCCAACTCCCTTCTGAGCCTTCCGAGCTACCGACCGACCCTCCGACGCCTTGGAACACTCGGTCCCCTTCCATTGTTCTCGGCACGTGGCCTAAGGGTCACCTCGCTTAGCACTGACACAACATGGCCTTATGTCACATTGTCCATAGAGTATATAGTCAATAGCTCACCTTAAGGGATATCCATCCGATTCTCTTTGGATCTCCCTTAGGTGATTAGTTCATTTGTATCTTCTAGATAGTTTATTGACTACTTTGGATCTCCCTTAGACTTCCGGTCTCTCATAGGACTCTATCCTAAGGTCGCCCTTACAGATGATTACAGATGATTCTGATGATTAGATTTTATGATCTTAGTTACCAGCCTAGTAATTATAAAGCGTTGCCCTAACCACAGCCTCTTAATTATCAGACAATTTCATAATTGCTGCAACTGCACTTGTAATTACTAGAGATTAGATTCTAGAGTTGGTACAAATCACTATTTCCGTGGTGGCTAGACATGGTGAAGAAGGTAGAAGGGTGGAAAGGGAGGGTTACTGCGGTCAGGCTTTGGTTTATATGGTTCGGTGTCGAAACAAAATGCGCCGGTTAGCTTGATGGCAGTGTCACTCGGTCTGGGTGTTGATCTGATTCTACTGTAAGGGCGACCTTGGGATGAAGTCCTATGAGAGACCGGAAGTCTAAGGGAGATCCAAAGATGTCAATAAACTATCTAGCAGATACAAATGAACTAATCACCTAAGGGAGATCCAAAGAGAATCGGATGGATATCCCTTAAGGTGAGCTATTGACTATATACTCTATGGACAATGTGACATAAGGCCATGTTGTGTCAGTGCTAAGCGAGGTGACCCTTAGGCCACGTGCCGAGAACAATGGAAGGGGTCCAAGAGGGTTCCGAGGGATGACCGAGTGTTCCGAGGTGTCGGAAGGTCAGTCGGTGGCTCGGAAGGCTCGGAAGGAGGTCAGACAACTCAGTCACATGCCAATGTGGAATGGAGTCAGTGGATGCTGAGGGCATCCCCTGACATTGAGAGGTTGAGGCTGGTCTGGTCAATTGTACTGAGTGGCAATGGACCACATCTTCATCTGCTTCTCACCACAACCAAAGCTCTCTCTCTCTTGATTTCATATATGAGTTTATTGAGAAGCCAATGCCTTCCGAGTCCGCTTAGTTGTTTGCTCTTATTGGGACTCATTGATTCTATTCACTCATTGTAGTGCCACTCATTGGATGGATTGTGCCTCAGTAGTTAGTTTGTAGATAGTCGTAGATAGCTCAACAGTAATAAATTAATTTAGAACCCATTAATCAGAAGGGATGCCAATTTGTTCACGGTACTTAAAAAGTTCAGCTGTCAATAACCTAAGAAGTTGCGGTCCTTCCTCATCTTCAGCATTCTAATTATCCTCATCCTCCATTTTGCCATCATTATTTGCATCACCACCACCACCAACCTCTCTCTGGTATTCCTTGTCAGAAATGTGGAAAAGCCCTATTTATAGTGATTACGCCATTTTCAACACTCCAGAAGCAACTCACGCCAGGGGGACAACATTGAATGGGGCCGACGCTTCCTCCAGTTGCAAGCGGAACAACGCGAAGAACTCTCCCGGGGTTTTGACACCCTCGCCAAAGAAACACGAGCACTCTTGAACCGACGTCGGGACACATGGTCAGACAATCAAGCACCGATCGCAGAACCGAGTTGACCGTTTGGTACGCAGACCTACTCCGAACCAATTGGAAGCAAGACACGTTGTGGCCTACGGGATGACACACCACATCCACGCCCTGGTCAAAGGGCACACAGTTGCTCCACCTCCATAAGCAGTCACACTGCGACCCACTCCCCTCCAGGACCGCCCGAGACCCCACCTATCCTTCTTCCCGCCAAGATGGCCGACTGAGGAACACGACGAGCCGAGGGACCGAGAACGATGGGGACCACCACCAATGGGAGGACCAGTTTTCCCAATCACCCCAGTGAATCATCTCCAAGATCAAGGAGCTCAAGGCCCACCGGCTTATCACCGTATACCACCAGGACTACCAGGACAAGGCCCACCAGGACCACCAGAAGGACTACCAGGCAGACCACCAGGCAGACCACCAGGCAGACCACCGAATGGCCCAGGCGGACCGGGGGGTTTCGATAACTTCCAACCCTTTCTACCTCCACCTCCCGGACTACCCCTACCCGTCTGACCAAATGTCTAGTATGTGCCGGTTCCAATGCTGGCGCCACGACAACAGGCTCTTCAAGTACCGTTCCCAGAAGCCTACGATGGTGACCGGACAAAAGGGAAGTCATTCATGAGAGGGTGCCACACCTACATCCAGCTCTGTTGTGGCCAATTCGCAGACAAAACAGGTGATGATTCATTGGGTCTTATCCCTGATGAGCAAGGGACGCGCCGCGGAATAGGCAGATATTGCCTTTACGCACTGGGTGGCAGGCAACAAACCATGGCAGGATTTTGCGTCGTTCCGGAACAATTTCATCCAGAACTTCTACCCCTTGCAGAGGCCAAAACTGCCACAAACACGCTTGAAACGACGTCGTACTACCAAGGACACCAAACGGTCAACGAATACATTGACACCTTCCGGTCACTTGTATCCCAAGCAGAGTACGATGATCCAAAGTTGATCACGTTCAAGTTCTGAAAAGGACTCGATCCCACAATCCAGAGCCAAATCAACAATCAGATTGTGGGACACCCAGACAACAGAGATCCTGAAGGATGGTTCGACGAAGCCCAACGAGTGTTCCAAGCTCGTGTCTTGGACGCCGCATTTGGCGGCCGAGCATATGGCACTGGAACCTTTGGTCGACCTTGGACCAATTGTGCCCCTGCTACAAGGACTCCCACAATGCGCGGCTTAGGGACCTTCAACGGCACGTCGACTTCTGCACCAGCCCCTCTGACCCGCCCCGCATTTGTTCCAAGACCTCCCGCACCAGCTGGTACCAATCAGCAATGCCTGCAGTGGCAGCCTCGGCAACCAGCACCTGCCACAAACACCCACACCCCAACTGCACCTACAATGCAGCCGAATCATCAACCGGGGCGCAATTTCCAACCGCGACCGGGATTTAACATCCAATCCCTTGAAGCGTACAATCAGGAGCAGTTGGAAGAGCTGGGACAGGCTATCGCGGCAAGAACAGACAAACTGGCACTCGGAATCAGTCCGTACGAACCAGGACCCAACAAGTACATTGCGGACGAGAACGACGTTGCACTGGAGAATGAGGGACATGGGATACCAGAGGATCAGGGTTTTTATCCGAGCGAAGTGTGGATGTTGCGCCCGTTTTGCTCACCGACAACTCAGCTGTAATTACAATAGATCAATCTAATGTTGTTACTCCCTCTGAGCCAGTCGCAACCCCCGAACCCTCCCAACCCTTACTTCCGAAGCCTCCGCGTCGACTGAAATGGGAAAAGCGGCTACCTCGAGCACTCACAATCGCATCCCTGTCTAAGGATTCAACCTCACTCTATCTCCGAGTTGAGATTGAGTCCTCCGACAGACAATCACGCTCGGTCCGTGCACTTGTTGACTGTGGGGCAACTGGAACATTTATTGACCAAGAATACGTAAAGTCGAACCAGATCCCCACCCGCAAGTTGATCACGCCCATCCCGGTCTTCAATGTTGATGGCACCGCAAACAAGGCAGGACTTATTACTGAAGTATCCGAACTCCGGTTGCGTTACAAGGACCATGACAAAACTGCTCTTTTCGCAGTGACGGGCCTGGGTAAGCAGAACTTGCTACTTGGGATATCATGGCTCAAAGAACACAACCCCGAGATTGACTGGACCACAGGCGACGTCCGAATGACTCGGTGTGTTGGCAGAACATGTTCAGGATGCAAGACCGAGGCCCGAGAAGCGAAGCAATTTGCACGCATTACCCAAGCCGCAATTAACGCATGCCGATCCGGTCCTGACCCCAAACTCGATATCGAAGGCGATGATAGTATTGAAGATCAGCTACCAGAGTCCGATCTCCCCTTTGATCTTGAAGAAGGCAATCGGGTCTGGGCAACCGGTCTACTTCCTCAAGCCGAGGAAATCAAAGCCACCTTGACCGTCAGCCAATGCCTTGCCAAAGCTTTCAAGCGCAACACCCCGACCACCCCATCACAGAAGCCCGAGTCCAACGCCGTTCCAGACTACAAAAAACTCTTTGACAAGGTTTTTTCAGAGAACGAGTTTGCCAAACTCCCCGAGAAGAAACCTTGGGATCACACAATCGAGCTAGTCCCTGGAAAAGAGGCAAAAGGGTGTAAAATCTATCCACTCTTGGTCACGGAACAGGACAAACTCAACCAGTTCATCACGGAACACCTCGAGACCGGACGAATCCGCCAATCAAAGTCACCCATGGCTGCTCCAGTTTTCTTTGTCAAAAAGAAGGATGGAAGCCTCCGATTGGTTCAGGATTACCGGATGCTCAACGACATGACCATCAAGAACAAGTACCCTCTCCCGCTCATCTCGGAGCTCATCAACCAACTCCGAGGGGCCAAGTACTTCACCAAACTTGATGTCCGTTGGGGATTCCAAAATGTCCGGATCAAGGAGGGCGACGAGTGGAAGGCAGCGTTCCGAACCAACCGAGGTCTTTTCGAACCTCTCGTCATGTTCTTCGGACTCACCAACAGCCCGGCCACCTTCCAGACGATGATGAATGATATTTTTTCGGACATGATCTCGGAAGGTGTCGTGGTGGTTTACCTCGACGATATACTCATATTCACCAAAGAGCTACCGGAGCATCGCAAAGTCACAAAACGCGTACTCCAATGTCTTGAGGAAAACCAGTTGTACCTCCAAATGGATAAATGTGAGTTTGAACAGACTCGGATCAAATATCTTGGTTTAATCGTGTCCGAGAACTGAGTGGAGATGGACCTGGTCAAAGTCACAGGCGTCCGAGATTGGCCTACCCCACATAACCAAAAGGACGTCCAATCCTTCCTCGTCTTTGCCAATTTTTATCGACGGTTCATTTGGAACTTCTCCCACCACGCCTGCCCGTTGTTTGACCTGACCAAGAGCACTGTCCCATTTGTCTGGTCTGACGCGGCCGCTGATGCCTTTTCCAAGATCAAGGACTCCATTACCTCCACTCCTGTTCTTATTGCCCCGAACAACGACCTTCCCTTCCGCGTTGAGGCCGACTCCTCCGACTTCACGACCGGTGCTGTTCTGTCACAAGAGGACCCGGAAGATGGCAAGTGGCAGAGTCGGCAACCGGAGCATTGTCCGCCAGGTGGGCACCGCGTCATATTGATTTCCTTGGACTTCCAGTCAATTTCCGGGTTGTGCGCAGACAGCCAGTCTGACCCGAGCACCAGCCTTCAACCTCCGAGTTTGGTAACTGCCAGGAGTGCCCTTTCCGAGTGCTCTCCATAGCGTAGAGTAACCTCCAGAACCTCCGAAATGTGTTCGGTCGGTTCGGAAGTTTGGTCTGGCCGGTGGAGAGGGATAGGATGTGATAGAGCCCGGGTGACCATTCCATGTCGTTTGACGTAGTCTGTATCAATAAACATGCCAGATGCACCGGAGTCCAACGATGCGTAGGCAGTCCGTTCCAGCGTGCTAGTTCCAACAGCAATTCCAACCTTTACCCGAAGTGACTCGCTTGGCTTTGTTGACCCAAACTGGAACGACTTAGGCAATTTCCTCTCCCACTGTGGCCTCCGAACGTGTTTGAGTACCAGTTTCGCCCTTGCGAAGGGGCTCGTCAGGAGGCTTAACCGCTACCCCAACTGGTCGTTGAAACTAATGCACTAGTTCCAAGTAATCTGAAAGTACTACCCAATCTTAGGGTTGATCGAAGGAGTCTGTCACATTTTCTATGCTGCGGCGCTGATGCATGCGACTTGACCTTGCGATGTGGGTGTGAGTAGGGGTAAGGTCTGGCGCACCCTGCCATTAAAGGTAGCGGATACTGTAGTCCACCTACCGACCTTCGGCCCACCGGTCTGTCACCAGGGTCCGGCGAGACAATTTCGAACCCAGATCTGCACAACAGGGCCTATGCGTACCACAAAACCAATAGACTACAGTACCTCCATCTCCGAGGATAAGGGATAAAGTGCTGTCTATGGTCTGGGTGGAACCCTTGACCAAAGACCAGGATCTTGGTCTCGGGTGCGGGAGGTGTGGGTGGAGTTGCCACGGTAAGACTGGGGGGGTTCGGAGTGGAGCTCTTACTTGCCTTTGGACTTGGAGCGGCCTCCGAAGGAATTCCAGCAGATTTTAGAGCTCGCACTTCAGCCGAGTTGACACCACATTTGGAGAGGTGGTCTGCAACAAGACAATGGAGCTCCAAAAGACTGTCCATATCTATTGAAACAACATGACTGTGAAGCCAAGGTTCCAATAGACTGCCGGAACATGTTTCAGCACAGTCCAAACCACGGGAAACAGGCCGAAACAGGCCGAGGCTTGGAGTGCATGGGAGCGTTGGGAGTGGCTCGGAGATGGCTCCAAAATTTTTGGAAGGTGATTCTGAAGTTTCGGAGTACGCGTCGGATTGGTCGGAAGTGGATTGAGAGTGTGCAGCTTCATAAAAGGCTCTGTTGGATGCGGCAGCAGCCTCTATATGTAGTGCGCTGGAAATACAACCTTCCAAATCTGTACCAGAGGGTTGTCCAACCATTGTAGTTGCTATGGTACTCCCAATGGATCGGTCTAAACCACGGCGGAAGCAGATGACCATGTACTTCTGGTTGGTGTACTCCGTTTGGTGCACGAGCATCCGGAATTGATCCACGTAGTCCTGAACCAACCGGCCGTTCTGGAAATATGAGGTACCTTCCAGAGTGGCAGTGGCTGTAGCAGCACAATCAACCGAGGTGAATGCCCGGGAGAATTCCGATGAGAACTTGTTAAGGGTTTGAAAGCGGAGTGCACCTTGTTGGTCGTATGCATGATCAGCCCAAAGGGCCGCCGTTCCGGAGGTCATGAAGCTTAGGATCCAATGTACTGCTGTCCGGTCGTCCGGAAAGTCTGATGGACGAAGTTGGATGTTGAGCGTACAGGCCCTCAAAAATCCAATTGCCTTGTTCCGGTCTCCAGAAAATGTCGGAGGGAGTGGAACTTGAAGGAGACCATCATCTTTGGGTGACAAGGTTCGGACAGAAATAGGGTCAAGGTCCGAAGGTGACCGGACCGCGTGAAAATCCTCCAAAGGGGTCCGAAATCTATTCGCATACGTAGACAGACCAAGCGATGGTGAGCGAGTATAAGAAGGTCCGTGATACG
>MU157842.1:250683-264057 GCA_015657495.1 Crepidotus variabilis | reverse complement strand
CCCGGTCCACGGGGGATGACTTGATTCTACTGTAAGGGCGACTCGGCCCGAAGCCCCTAAGAGAGGCCTAGAATGCTGAGGGATCCGAAGTATGAATAAAAGGGACTATTCTACTACAATGGGGGCTTACCTGAGGGATCCGAAGAGAATCAAGTGGGGATTCTCAAAGGATAGCCCTCAGCTATATACCTAGCTACAGGGATGGACATGCGGTACATGCATGTCCATGCTAAGCAAACGCGTGGTGATTACGTAACCACGTATTGTGTAGAACAGGACCCGAATGACTTCCGAAGTGCTCCGATAGGGTGTGGGAAGGCTCCGAGATGGTTCGGACCCTTATCGGGCCGAAAGGAGCTTCGGAGGAGCGTGGGAAGGTTCGGAAGCGGACCTGAATCAGGGGGGCCAAAGGGCGTCCCCTGACACGGAGTACTCTTTGCAGGAGTGACGCCAATCAGGTTGTACAGCTCGGTTGTGAACTCGGCTGCAAACTGTGGTCCTCGGTCCGAGACAACCTTTGTTGGTAGGCCATGAAGTTTCCACACATGATCCCAGTACAGTCAGGCAGTGCCAACTGCCAAAATGGTGGTTTGCGTTGGGATCATATGAGTTCTCTTCAACAGATGGTCAACCACAACGAGGATTGCGTCGTATCCATTTGACTCGGGGAGTTCAGTCACAAGGTCGGCGCTGATTGTGTGCCACCGACGAGAGGGGACTGGAAGAGGGATTAGTTCTCCAGAAGGTTTAGCACGGATGGGTTTTGTCCAAAGACACATGTTGCATGTACCAACATATGAACCAATGTACCTGGACATTTGTGGCCACCAGTACGACTGAGAGACAAGTTCGAGTGTTTTCCAACGACCGGGGTGTTCTGCAATCTTGGAGTCGTGATTGAGTTCAACAATCTTCCAACAAAGTTCCTGGTCGGGAGGGACGTAGATCTTCCCTTGAAAGTAGAGAATGCCTTCGACCGATTGCCATTCCGAAGAGTGGAGCGTCTTCCCACAAGATTTCTGGAGCGTCTCAACAACCTTCGTAACGCCATCTTCGAAGTCGCCGGTCTTGGTGCGTTTGCGGATCTGACTGAGCAATGTCTTATCCTGTCCTTCGAGTTCAATCGCTTCCACTGCTCGGACAGCAAACATGTTGGATGTGAGCAAAGTGATGTTCTGGTTATCACCTGCTCTCAAGCCATGATCGGCACGTCGGGATAGCGCGTCTGCTTTGCCCATGCTGGTTCCGGGTTTGTGGTGCATCTCGAAATGGTATCTGGACAGAGTCAAGGACTATCGTGCCTGCCTACGGTTCAAGTTTTGGCGGTCATGAAGTATTGTAGGTTTTTGTGGTCGGACCATACTTCAAACTTGTGTCAGGCGCCTTCCAAGAAGTGACGCCATTTCTTGAGTGCGCGGATGATTGCCAACATCTCCTTGTTGTGTATCTCGTAGTTCCTCTCGACCAGTGATAGTGATTTGATAGGAAGGCAACAGGATGCCACTTGCCATCTTCCGGGTCCTCTTGTGACAGAACAGCACCGGTCGTGAAGTCGGAGGAGTCGGCCTCAACGCGGAAGGGAAGGTCGTTGTTCGGGGCAATAAGAACAGGAGTGGAGGTAATGGAGTCCTTGATCTTGGAAAAGGCATCAGCGGCCGCGTCAGACCAGACAAATGGGACAGTGCTCTTGGTCAGGTCAAACAACGGGCAGGCGTGGTGGGAGAAGTTCCAAATGAACCGTCGATAAAAATTGGCAAAGACGAGGAAGGATTGGACGTCCTTTTGGTTATGTGGGGTAGGCCAATCTCGGACGCCTGTGACTTTGACCAGGTCCATCTCCACTCAGTTCTCGGACACGATTAAACCAAGATATTTGATCCGAGTCTGTTCAAACTCACATTTATCCATTTGGAGGTACAACTGGTTTTCCTCAAGACATTGGAGTACGTGTTTTGTGACTTTGCGATGCTCCGGTAGCTCTTTGGTGAATATGAGTATATTGTCAAGGTAAACCACCACGACACCTTCCGAGATCATGTCCGAAAAAATATCATTCATCATCGTCTGGAAGGTGGCCGGGCTGTTGGTGAGTCCGAAGAACATGACGAGAGGTTCGAAAAGACCTCGGTTGGTTCGGAACGCTGCCTTCCACTTGTTGCCCTCCTTGATCCGGACATTTTGGAATTCCCAACGGACATCAAGTTTGGTAAAGTACTTGGCCCCTCGGAGTTGGTTGATGAGCTCCGAGATGAGCGGGAGGGGGTACTTGTTCTTGATGGTCATGTCGTTGAGCATCCGGTAATCCTGAACCAATTGGAGGCTTCCATCCTTCTTTTTGACAAAGAAAACTGGAGCAGCCATGGGTGACTTTGATTGGCGGATTTGTCCGGTCTCGAGGTGTTCCGTGATGAACTGGTTGAGTTTGTCCTGTTCCGTGACCAAGAGTGGATAGATTTTACACCCTTTTGCCTCTTTTCCAGGGACTAGCTCGATTGTGTGATCCCAAGGTTTCTTCTCGGGGAGTTTGGCAAACTCGTTCTCTGAAAAAACCTTGTCAAAGAGTTTTTTGTAGTCTGGAACGGCGTTGGACTCGGGCTTCTGTGATGGGGTGGTCGGGGTGTTGCGCTTGAAAGCTTTGGCAAGGCATTGGCTGACGGTCAAGGTGGCTTTGATTTCCTCGGCTTGAGGAAGTAGACCGGTTGCCCAGACCCGATTGCCTTCTTCAAGATCAAAGGGGAGATCGGACTCTGGTAGCTGATCTTCAATACTATCATCGCCTTCGATATCGAGTTTGGGGTCAGGACCGGATCGGCATGCGTTAATTGCGGCTTGGGTAATGCGTGCAAATTGCTTCGCTTCTCGGGCCTCGGTCTTGCATCCTGAACATGTTCTGCCAACACACCGAGTCATTCGGACGTCGCCTGTGGTCCAGTCAATCTCGGGGTTGTGTTCTTTGAGCCATGATATCCCAAGTAGCAAGTTCTGCTTACCCAGGCCCGTCACTGCGAAAAGAGCAGTTTTGTCATGGTCCTTGTAACGCAACCGGAGTTCGGATACTTCAGTAATAAGTCCTGCCTTGTTTGCGGTGCCATCAACATTGAAGACCGGGATGGGCGTGATCAACTTGCGGGTGGGGATCTGGTTCGACTTTACGTATTCTTGGTCAATAAATGTTCCAGTTGCCCCACAGTCAACAAGTGCACGGACCGAGCGTGATTGTCTGTCGGAGGACTCAATCTCAACTCGGAGATAGAGTGAGGTTGAATCCTTAGACAGGGATGCGATTGTGAGTGCTCGAGGTAGCCGCTTTTCCCATTTCAGTCGACGCGGAGGCTTCGGAAGTAAGGGTTGGGAGGGTTCGGGGGTTGCGACTGGCTCAGAGGGAGTAACAACATTAGATTGATCTATTGTAATTACAGCTGAGTTGTCGGTGAGCAAAACGGGCGCAACATCCACACTTCGCTCGGATAAAAACCCTGATCCTCTGGTATCCCATGTCCCTCATTCTCCAGTGCAACGTCGTTCTCGTCCGCAATGTACTTGTTGGGTCCTGGTTCGTACGGACTGATTCCGAGTGCCAGTTTGTCTGTTCTTGCCGCGATAGCCTGTCCCAGCTCTTCCAACTGCTCCTGATTGTACGCTTCAAGGGATTGGATGTTAAATCCCGGTCGCGGTTGGAAATTGCGCCCCGGTTGATGATTCGGCTGCATTGTAGGTGCAGTTGGGGTGTGGGTGTTTGTGGCAGGTGCTGGTTGCCGAGGCTGCCACTGCAGGCATTGCTGATTGGTACCAGCTGGTGCGGGAGGTCTTGGAACAAATGCGGGGCGGGTCAGAGGGGCTGGTGCAGAAGTCGACGTGCCGTTGAAGGTCCCTAAGCCGCGCATTGTGGGAGTCCTTGTAGCAGGGGCACAATTGGTCCAAGGTCGACCAAAGGTTCCAGTGCCATATGCTCGGCCGCCAAATGCGGCGTCCAAGACACGAGCTTGGAACACTCGTTGGGCTTCGTCGAACCATCCTTCAGGATCTCTGTTGTCTGGGTGTCCCACAATCTGATTGTTGATTTGGCTCTGGATTGTGGGATCGAGTCCTTTTCAGAACTTGAACGTGATCAACTTTGGATCATCGTACTCTGCTTGGGATACAAGTGACCGGAAGGTGTCAATGTATTCGTTGACCGTTTGGTGTCCTTGGTAGTACGACGTCGTTTCAAGCGTGTTTGTGGCAGTTTTGGCCTCTGCAAGGGGTAGAAGTTCTGGATGAAATTGTTCCGGAACGACGCAAAATCCTGCCATGGTTTGTTGCCTGCCACCCAGTGCGTAAAGGCAATATCTGCCTATTCCGCGGCGCGTCCCTTGCTCATCAGGGATAAGACCCAATGAATCATCACCTGTTTTGTCTGCGAATTGGCCACAACAGAGCTGGATGTAGGTGTGGCACCCTCTCATGAATGACTTCCCTTTTGTCCGGTCACCATCGTAGGCTTCTGGGAACGGTACTTGAAGAGCCTGTTGTCGTGGCGCCAGCATTGGAACCGGCACATACTAGACATTTGGTCAGACGGGTAGGGGTAGTCCGGGAGGTGGAGGTAGAAAGGGTTGGAAGTTATCGAAACCCCCCGGTCCGCCTGGGCCATTCGGTGGTCTGCCTGGTGGTCTGCCTGGTGGTCTGCCTGGTGGTCTGCCTGGTAGTCCTTCTGGTGGTCCTGGTGGGCCTTGTCCTGGTAGTCCTGGTGGTATACGGTGATAAGCCGGTGGGCCTTGAGCTCCTTGATCTTGGAGATGATTCACTGGGGTGATTGGGAAAACTGGTCCTCCCATTGGTGGTGGTCCCCATCGTTCTCGGTCCCTCGGCTCGTCGTGTTCCTCAGTCGGCCATCTTGGCGGGAAGAAGGATAGGTGGGGTCTCGGGCGGTCCTGGAGGGGAGTGGGTCGCAGTGTGACTGCTTATGGAGGTGGAGCAACTGTGTGCCCTTTGACCAGGGCGTGGATGTGGTGTGTCATCCCGTAGGCCACAACGTGTCTTGCTTCCAATTGGTTCGGAGTAGGTCTGCGTACCAAACGGTCAACTCGGTTCTGCGATCGGTGCTTGATTGTCTGACCATGTGTCCCGACGTCGGTTCAAGAGTGCTCGTGTTTCTTTGGCGAGGGTGTCAAAACCCCGGGAGAGTTCTTCGCGTTGTTCCGCTTGCAACTGGAGGAAGCATTGGCCCCATTCGATGTCGTCCTCAAGGCGTGAGTTGCTTCCGGAGGGTTGGTACAAATTGCTATTTCCATGGTGGCTAGACATAGTGAAGAAGGTAGAAGGGTGGAGAGGGAGAGTTACTGCGGTCAGTCTTCGGTTTATATGGTTCGGTGTCGAAACAAAATGCGCCGGTTAGCTTGATGGCAGTGTCACTCGGTCTCCGGGTGTTGATCCAATTCTACTGTAAGGGCGACCTTAGGATGAAGTCCTATGAGAGACCGGAAGTCTAAAGGAGATCCAAAGTAGTCAATAAACTATCTAGCAGATACAAATGACTGATCACCTAAGGGAGATTCAAAGAGAATCGGATGGATATCCCTTAAGGTGAGCTACCGACTATATACTCTATGGACAATGTGACATGAGGCCATGTCGTGTCAGTGCTAAGCGAGGTGACCCTTAGGCCACGTGCCGAGAACAATGGGAGGGGACTGAGAGGTCCGAGAGAGTTCCGAGGGACGACCGAGTGTTCCGAGGTGTCGGAAGGTCGGTTGGTGGCTTGGAAGGCTCGGAAGGAGGTCGGACAACTCGGTCACGTGCCAATGCCTCGGCATGCACTGGCAATGATGAGCTTGTTTGCAATTGAGACTGCAATGTCTCTATCTCCACTCTCTCTTGTTCTCTGCACCAAATTCAAATCACTTATAAGAAAGTTGCAAACAAAGCATTGGAAAAGAACGAGCTCTTGAGAGCCACCTGGCAGGCAGTAAATGGTGATATACCAACTGAGATGAATCCAGTGTTGATAGCTTGACCAACATTTGAAGATCTGGCTGGAGTGAGTTGGGGCAAGCCTGTGTCTCCCACGATACATTCATTCGAGGCCAACATTTTTCAATTTTACCTGCACTTGGCCCTGATGGCATTGTTGCTCTCGATATCTTTGAAGGATCAGTCAACAAAGAGCGCTTCATTCAGTTCTTGCTTGAACAACTGATATTCAATTTACTTTCTTATCTGAATGCAGCCCTAACTTTGCTGTAGGCACCAAAACTCAATCCTTATCCCGGTCCCATGAGTGTTGTGATTCTAGATAATTGTGCCATCCATCACGATGAGGATATCTGTCACATTATCAAAGACTAATGTGGTAAGCTGATATGCTCGCAGCCAGCCAAGTTGTTCACTGTATTCATAGGTTCAAAATTGATTTACCTACCTCTGTATTCACCCGACTTCAATCCAATTGAGCCTGCATTCCATACCATAAAATTGTGGCTTCGGCGACCTGAAGCTCAAGCAATATCACCTGATGTCCGGCCTTGGCTGATCTTCCAAGCAGCATCCTCAATTACCTCAGAGATGGCGGAGGCTTGGATACAGAACTCAGGTTACACATTTCAGACTGTACTCAAGTAAAAAACGGCCTCTATGACATGGATACATTGTTCCCAAATCTAAAATTTTGGATGAATCCACTATGGAACTTCGAAAAGGATATCTAATCATCAAAGACTGATCTATAAAGGCCAACTTTCTTTTCATACCTCTGGAACCACTCTTTGCATGACCGTTTGAACTTTGTAACTGTCCCAGGAGAGAGCTCAAGAAGAGACATCAGAGTCTCATCTTCAACAAATAGAATAATGTTGGGGGTGTAGTCCTCTTTCTGAAGTATGGACTCGAAGCGCACAAAATCTAGATTGTGGTGAGTAGCCATGTCAAGGAGACAGGCACGGAGGATGTTATCAAACTTGGGTGCAGGTGAAGTGATTGGAGATGAGGCTGGCAACTCAGAACACCGTTTGCGAGGAGTAGTAAATTCTAAATCCGGTGAGTGCCCTTGTTTCTGGCCCAGGATTGCTGCCACAAGAGCAGCAGTGAGTGTGGTGTCACTGGCCAATGCTGAAGTGTTGGGTATAGAATTATGACCACTTTGACCACGAGACTTGGGACCACTGCACAAACACCATCGAAGGCGGGGACATTGGGGGGTTCATGTTTGGTTACATTGCCAGCAGCCTGGATAACAAAACTAATTAGTATCAAGAATCACTGAAGGGAGACAAAGTACTTACCAAAGCTGAAGCCCGTATCTTAAGCCTCAACGCCTTCAATCAAATGTGTTCACTACCGGGAGGGCGATAGCAAAAGCCTTTTTTGCCATGTTCACCCTTGTGGGCTTTGCATGGCCAGATTTTTTCAGCTTCAAGATAGACAAGCCTACTGGAATTGAGATGCGGAATTTCTCAAGCTCAAAGAGTTCAAACTCTACACTGATCTTTGTCTTGGTCTTATCACGTTCAAGTATGGCAACCTTTGCTGTATCAAAATCAGCATCATTCTGGATGGTCGGAGCATTTTCTTTCCTACAGAATATGAGTATGAGTATTGACAAAGGAGTTGCACTTACGATTGGGAAGTCCACCAGATACAAAAAACAGGACCGGCATGAATGCCAGGACTGAACTGAGACTGGAGTTCATGGGCGGCAAGGAACATCTTGATAAATTCCACACAAGTGGTAATGGTGACAAATTCCATTCTATCCATCTTCGTATGTTGCATCTTCTTTGGGGCCGTGGGCTTTGCTCCACAACCACTGGTACTCGTAGGTGGCGGATGACCCATGTAGATCATGGTGACATTGACCTGGTAACTGGTTGGCTCCGGTCAATAATCTGAAGATGAATAAGTTAAAAAGAAAATCACGCGACGGAATAAGATGCCACATATGAGCGGGAGCCGGAGTGGCAGCAAGAGGGTCTGGATGCGGGTCTCGTGGAGCCAGAACAGAGACAGCAGGTCCAATAACAAGCTGCCGAGTTAGAACTGGCGGTTCAGATAGATCTTTGCTTGTGGAATCTTGAACTACTGGACGAGGCTGCATCCCGTATGCAAGTAACGTGGCATTAATCTCCTCATGAGAGTAGTAGAACTGAGGAGGATCAACGCCTCCATCTATTGCGGGTAAGCGTACAAGAAGTAATGCTTCAAAAAACTAAACTTACCAATCCAAGCCGGATTATTCAGCCAAGCTTGTGAGGCTGAGCGACGAGGTGCCATTGCTGGCAAAGGTGTATAGGGAGGTGGTGATCCTTGAGATGAGTCCATGAGAAAATAAAGTGGGCTGAAAATGCTCACCTTTTTATCTATCCTCTCTTGCAAGAAGCCAAGCTCCATCCAACAAATACAAGCTCAAAAGGAGATGTGGCTGAACTACTGGAAAAGCGATTGCAAATTTTCGAGGAGTAAAAACAATGACCAGGGCCTCTTGCCGCAATTTTGAGAGGTCCCCATTGCCATTATGAATCTAATAGAGAACTCGATATGGGCCCAAAATTATTTTGAGGGACCAATGGTCAGTACAGAGCCTTGATATTGTGATGAACCTGCATCAATGCATGGCGCACCCAGAGATGAATTGATTGAGGAACCATATGAGGCACAGAATTGACATTGCCATGGCTGAATTTCTAGCAAAAGAGAGAGCTTGTATATTTGAACAGAATGCCTGAATGACAGAGAAACTGGTCGCAAGTGATGGAAGGATGGTGGTAGAACACTGAGGCTTGAGAGACAATGATTGACTCGGTCTCGTTGACAGCGAATGACACGTGGTCAACAAGTACAAACAATATTTTTGCAATTTGGACTGCAGTCGGTTATGCAAGCCACTGTACCCAAAGCGCATCCAAATAGAGGCCTTTTGGGAAAATTTTGGTACACCCAAACGGTCTCATTTTGGAAAGTGGGTGGCGGGCAACAAACCATGGCGGGATTTTGCTTTGTTTTGAAACGACTTCATCTGGAACTTCTACCCCCTTGCAGAGGCCGAAACTGCCACAAACGCACTTGAGACAACATTATATTACCAGGGATGCTGAACGGTCAACGAATACATTGATACCTTCCAATCGCTTGTATCCCAAGCGGAGTACGACGACCCAAAATTGATCGTGGTCAAGTTCCAAAAAGAACTTGATCCCACAATCCAAAGCCAAATCAACAACCAGATTGTGGGTTGGCCAGACGACCGAGATCCCGAAAGATGGTTTGCACCTGTTGCTGCTAGTCTCATGTATGAACCCTGGGTAGTTGTCCCAAGGGCTGATGCATCCACAGTGGTAGTTGTCCAAGCCCTAATCTGAGGGATTATAAGATCTTACGTCTAGGACAACAGCCCTAGGAAAAAAATGCAACCTGTCTGAGTTTGAAATAGCCCTGTGCCAGAGCCATGCCCACTGCCGGGGCGAAGGCCTTTTGGCAGTTTCCAAAATAAGTTCCTGGTAGTAAACATTTAAGAAATAGATTTTCGAATTTAGCAAAAGACTTTCCAAAATGAGACCATTTGGGCGTACCAAAATTTTCCCAAAAGGCCTCTATTTGGGTGCGTTTTGGGTAACCTAAAAGTTCCGTTTTAGGAAGTGATTTCAGGTGATCCTTGGAAGTTAACCCAAAATGCAGGATTTCGAAGGCTATTTGGGCGGTTTGAAAAAACCTGTTTTGGGGGATAGTAATTGACCACCGAAATGTCTGATTTTGGGGACATTCAGGGCAGTACCAAAAACAGAGCTTTCGGGAGATCTTTTGGGAGGCGCACAAGGCGGCATTTCAGCGTGATCACAAAAAGTGAAATTTTGGACAACATTTCGGTGAGCCCAAAAATTGCTATTTTAGGATGCCTCCAACAGGCCTCACCCGCTCATCGTGTCGCTCATCGTGTCAATTGTCGCGTCACTGAGTAGGTCACTCATCAATTCGGTGGTCAAATCACTCGCATCGCTTTAGGAACACAATGGAGCAACAGTGGAGCCACTGCTTGGGTGAGATATTTGATTAAAACGGCTGACAAGCACTCATTACAACTAACTTGCTCACAACTTGAATTATCTTGATTAGGAATAGTCGGGTCACTGATTGGTAATATAAAGAGTACAATGGCACTAGTACTGTTATGTATTGTTCTCACTAATATAATATAGTGATATGTTGTGAAGCACTGCGACAGCCCTGTGAAGTTGATACTAGGCACACATATTGTGTGAAACGGAAGTTGTCAAGTCGCTATATCACTTTCTCTCAGCCCCAGACTTGTACCAACACCATTGCTGATGAGCGCGTCTGTTGGGCACAAAAGCAAGACCTGGCCGGAGGTGATTTATGAGAGGATGTGTGAGTTGAGTCTCGCTAAATCACTTAAGTTTGACGTGTGAGCGGAGAGCTAAATTAAGCAACGGGCGCTTATATCAATTCTGTGACACTGTAAACAATCCACTCAAGGTGCTGTACTCGCTTCAGGCTATGAAAAATGACTTCCTTGATTAATAATGATGAGCAAGTTAGTTGTAATGAGTGCTTGTCACTGCGCCGGTCCAAATATCTCACCCAAGCAGTGGCTCCACTGTTGCTCCATTGTGTTCCTAAAGCGATGCGAGTGATTTGACCACCGAATTGATGAGTGACCTACTCAGTGACGCGACAATTGACACGATGAGCGACACGATGAGCGGGTGAGGCCTGTTGGAGGCATCCTAAAATAGCAATTTTTGGGCTCACCGAAATGTTGTCCAAAATTTCACTTTTTGTGATCACGCTGAAATGCCGCCTTGTGCGCCTCCCAAAAGATCTCCCGAAAGCTCTGTTTTTGGTACTGCCCTGAATGTCCCCAAAATCAGACATTTCGGTGGTCAATTACTATCCCCCAAAACAGGTTTTTTCAAACCGCCCAAATAGCCTTCGAAATCCTGCATTTTGGGTTAACTTCCAAGGATCACCTGAAATCACTTCCTAAAACGGAACTTTTAGGTTACCCAAAACGCACCCAAATAGAGGCCTTTTGGGAAAATTTTGGTACGCCCAAATGGTCTCATTTTGGAAAGTCTTTTGCTAAATTCGAAAATCTATTTCTTAAATGTTTACTACCAGGAACTTATTTTGGAAACTGCCAAAAGGCCTTCGCCCCGGCAGTGGGCATGGCTCTGGCACAGGGCTATTTCAAACTCAGACAGGTTGCATTTTTTTCCTAGGGCTGTTGTCCTAGACGTAAGATCTTATAATCCCTCAGATTAGGGCTTGGACAACTACCACTGTGGATGCATCAGCCCTTGGGACAACTACCCAGGGTTCATACATGAGACTAGCAGCAACAGGTGGACAATTCAAAATCTTAGCAAAGGTAGGCTGAAACGCCTTCTGACTCGAACTACCACACTCTATGTCTCGGGTGCACCTGGTCCAAAACATCGTGAAACTAACCTTGTGCCCACCAGCCCGATTCCCGGCTGACGCAAACCTCCACCCCCACCCCCGATAATCAAAAAGGGTGAAACGAGGTACGAAGTCGAAAGAGTGCTCAACAGTCGGATTTGGCGTGGTAAGCTTCAGTACCGTTTGAGATGGGATGGATATGATCGATGACACAACTCCTGGGAATATGCAGAAAACGTGACAGCTCCGGACCTCCTACAGGAATTTTACGCAAGTAACCCTCATGCGGTTCGAGCAATAGGTCCGACGGCGAAGGAACCGGAAGTGGAATCCATCTGAGGACACTGAATCACCCCTGCCGGTCATTGGTACCTGGTCCAATGGAAAGGCCAACCGAAGACTGACAATTCATGGGAAGCTTCGGACGACCCAGTATTTTTTTGGAATGCGGAAGATCAACACGGAAAGGCAAAACAGTAAATTTGGGTGATTCAATCACCCACAAGGTTGGTTTCGAGAAAGTACAATTTTATTTAAATAAGAAGAAATTTTTTTTTTTGGGGAGACACCAACTCGGACCACGTCAGTTGGCCTCCGCAATTGAATCCTCTCCAACCAAACCCTCCGCATCACCCTTTTCCTCATCTTCCTCTTCATCACCATTCTCGTCCAAACCACCTGCATCCTCTTCCAAATCCAATGCGCTTTTCCCAACCTTCAATCCCTTTGTGCCACGACCAACGCCACTATCGATTCCCTGCCTTGGTGATCCAAGATTGACGCGCGGAGGCGACTGAGAATGGCCCGGGGTCACAAAGCTAGACTCCGACGAATCAGCTATAATCACCCCCTCCGCACCCTCAACCGGTGCGTTGGTTGCAACAGCCAAATCCTCAAAGCCCAATGTTTGGACCGTACTCCGACCCAAAATCCCAGAATTTGTCTTGAAGGAAGGTAAATGGCATACCGAGTGGACGAAAAAAATCTTGAAGCAACCCCTCAACGGTCTCAAGCTGAAGCGACATGTCTAGGACCTGATGGTTTAGCTCTGCAATCTTACCATCTGGTTCCGAAAGCTGTTTCCCCAGCCAAGTGCGAAGAACGGTGACCTTGGTGTTGGTAACCCTTTTTGACACCTCCGGAACCTTGACACCAGACATCTGGAGGAGGTGGAGGAGGAAAGAAAACATCAGGAAACAAGCCAGACAGGAAGAGGAAAACTGGAAACGCAAGACAGCAGGAGTGGCCCGGAGAGAGAAGTTGGTAAGGCTGACAAGGTTGAAAAAGGAGCGGGAGAAAATAGAGAAGGAAAAGGAGAGGTTGCATGTTGAGGCTGCAAAAGAGACAGAGAGGCTGCGGGCAGAGGCTGAAGCGGAAAAGGAGGCAAAGGGCATTGGAGAGGGAGAAAGAGGAAGAGAATTGAGGGAGAGCAAAGGCGTGAAAGGACAGAGGAGCTCCGGAGGAAGCGGAAGTTGGAGAGGGAGAGAGAAGAACTCCAGGTGCAGCATCACAAGGAGAGTGAGAGGACAAGCCAAGGGCACGGTGAGTATTTTTCCCCCTTAACAACTGTACACTAACTTATGTGACATTACATACTTTGTAGGTCTTTTGGACCTAAGTAAGGGTAAGTCTCCAATAGTGGCCCCATCAGAGACGAGTTTGGTCCAGAGCAGCGGAAAGCACAAACAGACTGATGACGTGGTGGATGGCAAAGACAAAGACATTGGTGAAGCAAACAACTTAGAAGCAGAGGATTACAATTCGGAGTTGGAGCATGTGGTTGGGACAAAAGATGCAAGAGGTGTCAACATTGGAAGGAGCTGGTGTGTTTTGTGGATTGGGACTTCTTCAAGGAAGTGAAGATTGGTGGAAGAAAGGGAAGCCAGCCGGAAAGAAGGTACCCAAACCCTGGAGTTGTCATGTGTGTAAGGAGGCGCATGAGAAATGTGTTCTCCCGGGAGTTGAGGACTTTTTTTTTTTTTT